>JAOTAX010134824.1:0-17821 GCA_025629825.1 Erythroxylum guanchezii | reverse complement strand
TGTTTAAAATTTAGAATTATAATGAAGAGGAATGTACTCCTACCTTTTCATATCTGATATGATTGTTTTAAGAAATATAGGAGATACAATATGTTTGAAGTTTCTTATAAATAAACTTTTTGATGACTTTAAATAATCTGTTACGTCTTTCTGTGCATGGTTACTAGGAAATGTATTTTTGTAAACATTTGAGGTATGCAAAATATGACAAAAAATCATTACATTTTTCTTCTTTTTAATTTATAATAAAATTTTCTTTAAAAATTTTGGTTAAAAATAACGGCGAAACATATATAATATAAACATTAAATGTGAACTAATCAAATGTTACTGATGTGATAATTCAATTCAAGTTTTAAATCTAATTAGAACTAATGCAATTGATTTAAATTAATAATTTGTTATAATTATCTTATTTTTAATTAGATTTAATTAGTTTGATTCAGATTTAAGAATTGAACAAAGTCTTTGTATTAATAACGTTTCATTCATCCACATATAATATTAATATCATTTATATTTATCTTTATTTTTAACAAAAAATTAAAGATTAGATAGATTTGCTAAAATTATTTAAAATATAGAAAAAATTTATATCTTTTACATTTTTTATATGAGATGTTTAAATTTTTTAATTTGTAAATTAAATTATAAAACTAATTAATCATAAAGCAATTATGATGTTGGTAAGTTGTCATATTAATTTAACGTGGCAAATGAACTAACATATAAGTATTAAATTCTACCAACAACTAGAATTAAAAGAGTCTTTAATTGAAAAATTGACCAGATGATTGTTTCACAAAACTTCCGATTCTTTTCTAACAAACAAAAAAATCAAAAAAATTAAAAGCATCAAAGATAAACAAAACAGAGATTTGTTAACGCAGTTCGGCACATCTTTCCTATATCTGCGGGCCCTCACTTAACTTAATCACTTTCACGAAAGTACAATAGATTTACACAAGGCCTTACTAGACTGATCGACACTACTTAATCTGTGAAACTATCTCTCAACATCACTTCTCGTGAAAGATTTTCATACTTAATTACACAATCAACTCGTGTTAACTCTGAGAGAGGATTTTTCTAAACAACTTTTAATAGAAAATAATTAAACAAAAAACTCAAGGGATCAATCAACTAAGAATAGAACAATAATACAATTAAGATAAAAGAGAAAAACAATTTTCCGAAAGGTTCAACTTTACTAAAATAATTATAAATGTTGTCGTAGCAAACTATGGATTGATTTTGCAAACTCCAATGTCAACTCACGACAGTAGAGGAAGACATCGCGCACATCTAATCAAAAAAATACGCCTTCGATAGAAGATGCACACAATGGACAAATAGATTTAATCGCGAGCCATGCAGTGAAAACTCAACACCAAGTCATGAGCAATTCAAGATGTCGCACCCACAAAGAACTATCAGCTCACGTACAAAAGCTTGACATACTCAAAATCAATTAACCAGTAAACTCTGCTGCCCACATACAAAAATACCACCTAGAGATTTTTTTGCTACATACGCATGGACCACACACCATGGGTTACGTCATCCACTAAGAAAATCAACACCATAGAGATTCTCGTCAACATCCATAGACTAAAAAAAATTCTCCTAGCCACTCACAATACTCACTCCAAGAATCAACCGTATCTCACCGTAAACTCAAAAATCACAAAAAAAAAATAAGCTATTTTCAACAGAAAAACTTAATTGACACACACCCATAGAAACCAACAAAAGCCGTCAATAAAGACTCCCAAAATACACATCGTCAAAGAACCCCAATACAATACACAAACCCCTTATTGCCTATCCAAAACATCCAACAGTCCCCTTGAAAATTGCAAACGTGATATGCCATGATTTGTCAGATAATAGACTTCAATTTAATGTAAGATTCTTTCACAATTATAAGTGTACCAACTATATCTTTTTGAAACCGAATTCAATTAATATCTAATATGTCCAATTAATAAATAAGATGTCAAAACTAAATAAAAAGATATAAATTATATATCTTAACAATCTCGCCTTTTTTGGTATTTTTGTCACAACCGTTAAGCTTCCCCTAAATAACATAATCGGACATATAAATATTGAATTCACAGTGCTCTTCATCAATTTAAGATCCAATAGGCAACACAATTATAATGAAAGCATATACAACAAATCCCAAAAGATCAAACACAACTTTAGTCAAATCTTATCTTCTCCCCCTTTGGGAGACAAAAAGACAAACTCAAGGAGCACTGGGAAATCGTAAAAATCACTGCTTTAAATGACGAAGAGCGTCACTTGTCACTTGAATAATGCCTTCAATCATCTCAATTTCAGTAAAGAGAGCTATCTGAGGATTGACCGTCCCGAGACATTCGAGGGGCCAAATGTGGTGTACAACAAATCCACTACCGGTGGTTGCTAAAAATCTTTGGACGGATGTCTATCAGGCACCAACTCAACTATACCCGACTCCATCGTAGGAACTTCAGTGGCATATAAAAATTGAGAGATTAAACACAAAAAGTATTGTAATGAATGTGACTTACTCTCAAGGGCCAACATAGCTTCAATAATGGGACGTCCAAGACTGAATCGCACCCTATTACCAACCACATAAATCAATTTGTCATCCGCCAAGTAGACAGAGAGAACGTGTGTGCTCAGCATCCAGTTGATCACTACTAACTTAAAGCACACTACTAACTTAAAGCAATGATACGTATCATGGTTGGAAATCACTGATTAAATGTTTAGCTGAGAATTAGCACAAAAGAAATATTACCCGTAGATACTACATAGAATTGAGATCTTGAAAGTTCAAAGAAGATTAGGCAATTAGTCATAGTTACGTACTACAGGTCTTTGTTTCCAATCGAGTGCTTTTAATTGCTTACGTCGAATTCGGAAATTTATGTTAATTCATGCAAATGTTTTACCAAATTAGCATCGTAGCAGGTGAACGAGTTGAGGTTATTCGTGTTGCGTATGGTTGGTTATTGAATGAAGAGATTTCAACAAAGTGGTTCAACTTATAAAACCAATTTCTTTGTGAGTTTTTTAATTTAAAACATACAAAATTTGACCTGTGATTAAAAGTAGAAAGAGAAGTTTGAAAAGAATGGTTACTTAAGATTAGAAACATATTGAAAGCTTAAAAATTAGTTAGATCAATTTATTATTTAATCTGAAGTTACTTGATCATTTATGTTTACTTTCAAAATTAAAGGAAGCCGTATATAATGAGCTAGTAATTCTTTGTATATTTTTACTCAAATTTAATATATATTAATTCAACTTCCAAAATTAAAATTAAAATATTATATTTAAATAATAAATTTACTATCTTTATCTTTATCTCTTTGAGTAATTTGTAACAATTCAACTTTTGGATATAATAGTATTTTAATCCCTTAATTTCTCAGCCACTGGAGAAAAATACTTATTATAAAAGCGTTTTCAAAATCAGCAGATTAGGTTCAATCTACCAACCTAATAAGCTTTTTACTAAATATAATTATCAACTATTTGACATAATCAAACAACTAAGCCATTCAATTCACCAAAAAAAATGACTCATAAGTCATATACCAAGCAAGGTCAAAACCTTACTATCAACAAAAATACTATTACATAAGTTTTGACTCGTAACGAACTACCCCGAATCAAGCCAGATTCAAAAGTTTTAGGTATATTTTTTGTAAGAACTGATTTATATTCATCTTCCTAATTTATATAAAAAATATAATTTCCCCAATTTTTTTTCTTTGGTCAGTGTATAATTAGTTCAATTCACATTGAATTTTTTTTATCCAACCCTCTCCTAACAAAAATGAAAGTATAGGAGAGTTCTTAAGATAAAATGCAATCGAAATTAGTATCATTACAATAATGCTGGAAAATTCTATGCCTTCTAGATGGTTTGGTAATTTAAGAAACTGTGACTTGATATTCTTATGCAAACATATGTAGTGGATTACAATCAATGTCCACATGAAGACTTCAAACTTGAAACTTATAACTCATTATAAAATAACTTAGAGCAAGTAATTATTAAAGGATTTTGAGAGAGGTTCAAATTTGTGAATCTCTATTTATCGAACTTCACCAAAAAGTTTTGAAGAAGTCCAAAGAAAATTTGAACCAAATTTACGAGCGCATATACAATTAGGTTGATATATGACGTCTACATAGCCAATGGAAAATTTCCTCCTTCTGTTTCTATCACTAAATAAGTAGTACAATAAATATACGCAAATTTATAATCCATATAAGAGGCATATATTTTTTATATAACTTTTCTTGTGAAAAATAATTTTTTATTAATTTGTCTAAAAGTCTTTAATCTTAATTTTGTAACAATCCATATTAATTACTTAGTTTAACTTTCCAAATTAATATTCAGCTTTTATAAGTTCTATTAAAATAGATTATATATACAATTAAGAAATTAACTTTTAAAATCTCAACAACAAAAATTGTAATTTTTTTTCTTAAATGATTGTTGAAAATAACAAATTTTACAAAAGGATTCCATTTCAAGTATTGAACTTTAATTTTTTTAAAGAGAATCTATAAAGGAAGTATTTCATTAATCGTATATGCAATGTAATTTTTACCAAATTAAATAAAATACCTTAATTTTAAATAACAATCAATTCAAATATACTATTTAATATTATTTGATTATATTAATTATATTTAAATGTTTTTTAAATTAAAATTTACAAAACCTCGTTTATAAATATTTAACTACTATTAATTTAATATTTTCGGTTTTTATATGCGATTCTGAGATGTCTTTGATTTAGGGACTTTTGTTTTATATGCTATTTTGAGATGTTTTAGAAGAACATCTACTCAGTTATTGTTGATTTGTGTTCCTACTGTCTTCTTTTATGTTTAGTGTTAAAAAAAATAAAGAAAGAAAAAGATCAAACAGGAGCATTGGATAGTGATGAGTAGTTGTAGTCCCGTGTTTTTATTTGCATATCTCAGAATTTATTTTTGATTGTCTCATGTTACTTTAGTCCTTTGTGAATACTTGTGAGTAGCATTTACCCTTTTTACCTTACCTTAACCTAAGCCCCATTACAACTTTTAGTAAAAACTCTTTTAATCTAAGATGGCATGTACTTTATGTAGTAACGAAAATGGGGACGGCCTCAAATAGCTAAGAAGTAAGCCGTTAATTAGTGACTAGGCGCTTATCATCTAAACCATATTAATAGTAATAGTAGGAAATGATTGCCATACCATGACAAAATGAAGAAATAACACATAGAGGAGCTCATCAACGGAATTGAGAGCATTTACCCATCTAAGACCCAGTAAACAGTCGGAACCAAATCTTCCTTTACTAAAACCAGGTCTTGGTCAAGTTGATTGTATTAGTTGTTGTCCGTGCGTCATCCATTTACTTTTCTTTAAGTAGAATCCTCAAAGACTTGCTCTTATCTACCACCACATAATGTAGAAACATTCAACTGAAGTCTTCTATAAATAGCATGTTTCGCAGGCGCCACTACTCATACCATAAACAAGCACCAAAAGCTATATACTAAGAGCTACGACTACCTTGGTCTTGTGAACCATGGAAAAGCTTCACTACCTTCTTCTTCTCACTCTCTTGGCTTTAACTTCTTCACTAGTTGCCTCTGCTTATGATCCTAGTCCTCTTCAGGATTTCTGTGTAGCCATCAACGACCCAGCCGATGGTGGTATGTGAGATTACAATTGATACAAATAGTTTATTAAAATTTTGCTTAATACTTAAATTCTCTATGTTCTAGCCACTTGTCTTTCTGCAAGTGAAAACATGGTTTTGTTCATCCACACTACCTGATTTAACAAATTGTTCTTCTCACATTTGCAGTGTTCGTGAACGGGAAGCTCTGCAAAGATCCAAAGCAAGTAAAAGCAGATGATTTCTTCTTTACAGGCCTCAACAAACCTGGAAACACAGCTGCAACCCCACAAGGTTCTGCTGTGACTCAAGTGTTTGTCGATCAACTTGCTGGACTCAACACTCTTGGAGTTTCATTTGCTCGTCTTGACTTTGCACCATATGGCTTAAACCCACCTCACACTCACCCTCGTGGCACTGAGATCCTTGTAGTTGTGGAAGGCTCTCTCTTTGTTGGGTTTGTGGCATCTAACCAGAATAACAATACCCTTTTCACCAAAGTTCTGAATCCTGGAGACGTATTTGTGTTCCCGATAGGTCAAATTCATTTCCAACTAAATGTCGGAAAAGGTAATGCGTTTGCATTCGCCGGTTTCAGCAGCCAAAACCCTGGTCTCATCGTAATTGCAAATGCTGTCTTTGGATCAAAGCCACCGATTAGCGTTGATCTTCTTGCCAAGGCATTCCAAGTAGACAAGAGTGTCATTAATTACCTTGAGAAACAATTCAGCTGAAAAACCGACGATAGCCACTCATGAAAAACCGACATGAAGGCGGGTTTGTGTGATTCTTGTCTTCAGAGTTCATGGTTTATTAAATAAGTAAAATTTACTTTGTACTAAACAAGTAACATAATAAAATGGGTTACTTATGTACCACTGTCTCTTCCTTAGATTCTACACGACTTCAGAAATTACAGAAGTGTCAATTTGTTTGATCAATAGCTTTATCTCTCCTAGTATACCTATGTACCTCCCACCTTCATATGTTTTGCTTTCCGCGCAGTTTATTAGATTACATGTTTCATTTAGGGTGATTTTTTGTTCTTTTTATCTAAATAACATTGCTTAATGTTGAAATTATTTCAATTGAGTAAAAGTTGGGTGGGACTACTTTAATTAACATATTGTGTTGATTTAGTGACTAGTAGATATGGATATAGAATAATAAGCTACGGAAAGAGGATCCTAGTATAAAGTTGAAATTCTAATTTCAGACCCATGTTCAGTGTAATCTAAAGTTAAAATATAAGTAATGCTAAATTGATCACTTGTTTAACTAAAATCATCCAATTTATTCAATATGTAAATAGGGAGATACATGAAAAACATATAACTGAAACTTGTTTTGAAGTAAGTACTCTCTTCGAGTATGTTAACAACCTTTTCAAAAATACATCAGAAAGTGAAAAGAACCAAATGTGATAATATAAATTTTAGAAAAAAAAAACTTTCCCAAATAAAAATCTATACCAGCCAAACAAAGCCTTAGATATTACGTAGAATTGAGATCGTTCAAAGAAGATTAAGTAATTAGTCATAGTTACGTACTACTAGTCTTTGTTTCCAATTGAGTGCTTTTAATTGCTTCCGTCTTTTTCTGGAGTCGCAATTCTCTTCTAGCGTTAGTTCAATTTTGTTAATTCATGCAAATGTGACCAAATTATTTCAATTTTAATAAAATCGTATGTAACAATGGTGTGCTATAGTTACTTATTTCTTTTCATTCTTCTTAATTGTTTTTGTTAATGTTGTTATGGAGGCATGTAATTACGCCAGCTGTTGTTGTCCTGGTATATTTTATATCAATAATTGATGAAATTGGTACTTTTTATATTTAATATTTCAGAAGTCCTGTATCTTGTAATTAGCATCGTAGCAGGTGAACGAGTAGAGGTTATTCGTGTTGCGTATGGTTGGTTATTGAATGAAGAGATTTCAACAAAGTGGTTCAACTTATAAAACTAGTTTCTTTGTGAGTTTTTTAATTTAAAACATACAAATTTTGACCTGTGATTAAAAGTAGAGAGAGAAGTTTGAAAAGAATGGTTAATTAAGATTAGAAACATAATGAAACCATAAAAGTTAGTTAGATAATCAAATTATTATTTAATCTTAAGTTACTCTATCATTTAAGTTGTCTTTATGTTTAGTTTCAAAGTTAAAACAAGATGTATGTAATGAGATGATATTATTTGTATATTTTGACTCACATTTAATATATATTAATTCAACTTCAAAAATTAAAATAAAAAATATTAGATTTAAATAATAAATTTACTATCTCTATTTTTATCTTTTTAAGTAATTTGTAATAACTTTTGGATATAATAATATTTTAGTCTCTTAATTTCTTAGCCGCTGGAAAAAAAAAAACACTTCTCATAGAAGCGTTTTTAAAATTAGCGGATTGAGTTCAATCTACCAACCTGATCAGCTTATTACTAAACATAGTCATCAACGATTTGACATAGTCAAACAACTATAACCGTTCAATCCGCCAAAAAATGTCTGATAAGTCATTTACCAAACAAGGTCAAAACGTTACCATCAACAACAACACTGTTACATAAGTTTTAAGTCGGAACGAATTACCCAGAATTAAGACAGATTCAAAAAATTTAGGTATGTTTTTTGTGAGAATTGATTTATATTCGTCTTCCTAATTTGCCTAAAAATATAATTTCCTCCAATTCTTTTTTTTTTGTGGTCAGTGTATAATTAGCTCCATTTACATTGAATTTTGTTATCCAACCCTCTCCTAACAAAAATGAAAGTATAGGAGAGTTCTTAAGATAAAATGCAATCGAAATTAGAATCATTACAATTATGCTGGAAAAATCTATGCCTTCTAGATAGTTTTGGTATTTAAGAAACCGTGACTTGATATTCTTATGCAAACATATGAAGTAGAGTACAATCAATGTCCACATGAAGACTCCAAACTTGAAATTTATAATTCATTATAAACTAACTTAGAGCAAGTAATTATTAATTTTGAGAGAGGTTCAAATTTGTGAATCTCTATTTATCAAACTTCACCAAAAAGTTTTGAAGAAGTTTAAAGAAAATTTGAACCAAATTTATACAAGCGCATATACAATTAAGACATTATATATAACTTAATGCGATGAATTATAAGTCTTAGTTTTGTATTAACTCACTTCATCATTAAATCTTGTTCTAACATGAGATTACTGCCATTTATGAATTTTTAATAATTACATCTTAGGTTGTTATATGACGTCTACATGGCCAATGAAAATTTTCCTCTTTCTCTTTCTATCACTAAATAAGTTGTATAATAAATATATGCAAATTTATAATCCATATTAATGGCATATAGTTTTTACATAACTTTTCTTGTGAAAAATAATTTTGTATTAATTTGTCTAAAAAAGTCTTTAATCTTAATTTTGAAACAATCAATTTTAATTACTTAGTTTAGCTTTTCAAATTAATATTCACTTTTTACAAGTTCTATTAAAAAATAGATTATATATACAATTAAAAAATTAACTTTTAACATCTCAACCACAAAAATTGTAATTCTTTCTTAAATGATTGTTGAAAATAATAAATTTTACAAAAGGATTCCATTTAAAGAATTGGACTTTAATCTTTTGAAAGAGAATATATAAAGGAATTATTTCATTACGCAATGTAATTTTTAACAAATAAAATAACGTACCTTAATTTTAAATAACAATCAATTCCAATATACTATTTAATATTATTTGATTATATTAATTATGTTTAAATATTTTTAAATTAAAATTTACAAAACCTCTTTTATAAATATTTAACTAGTATTAGTTTCATATGTTAGGTTTTCATATAATATAAAAATGAACTTATTCAAATAAAAGATCATCATTTTATTATATAATCCAAATATTAAAGTTTTAGGTTTCTTTATATGTAGATAACCATTAAGTAGATGAATATCACTTTGTAGATACAATTGAACATACATGTGAGCGTAATGATATAAATATCTATATAGTTAATGATTTATTATTTATTTTCTTTTTATTTAAGAGGTAATGTCTCGTATAACTTTGTAAAGTTAAATAAATTATTTTTCGAAAATTCGTCATACTCAATTATTTTATTTTTAGAAATAGAAATAAAACATTATTAATTATCACGAATATACGCATTTATTGATAAATTAATATATATACTGAAAACTTAAAGCTGATTAGATGTTTGGGTGCCATATGAAGCACAGGCTACTGTGTGTATTCTTTCATTTTCCCTCCGTAGTTTTGAAGATATAAAGATCATATTTCATGAATTGGTAAAAGTTATGAATTATCTTCTACAAATTTGCAAATTACAATTAGTGTGTTTTGATATTAATTAGTGTATTATGATATGCTTGCGATTTGCAATTAAATAATATATTATTTGTAGGTATGAAATTATTGTGATATATGAATAATTATTAAAATTAATGATATATTAAAAAATTTGAAGAACTATTAAATAAATAAAATTTATAAATAATATTGAAAAGTCATTAAACAAATAAGATTAAAAAATTGTATTTTAAAAAATAATTATTAAGAATATTAAATTAATATAATTTTCAATAATAATAATAATAATAATGTCATGGAAGACATTCCGTGACGTTTTTAGAAACGTCGTCGAATGTCTTCTGCGACGTTTCCAAAAAAACGTCACGGATTCTTTCACGTTCTGCAGCGTTTTAAAAACGTCGCAGAATATTGGAGATTTTGCTGACTATAAAGGAAATCTAAGGGCAGATCTCTATTCATAGAAACAACTAGAACTATAGATGAGAGTGTAGATAGGACTTAATCCAAAAGCAATCGGTTGGAGGTTCTAATTAGTGAATAATGTAGCATTCAGTAGGAAATGTAGTCGCTTGGTGATATAAGCTTCTCGAATCCATCTGCTAACGCTTTATAGCACTTTCGAAGGGCTCTTTTGTTGCTGCCTGAACATTCTTCATTCTTTTAAAACCAAATGCCAGTAGCGCAGCAGCTCGATAGCTCAAGGATAGTTTAAAGATAATAGATGTTGTTGGAGAAATACATGGTAGCATTTCACTTGTATTAAGAATTAATAAAGTTAAAAACAGGTGGTCATGGCATACAACATGTAATTTGCACAAGACACGACACATAAAGAGAAGGTTTAGGCAATGTGACTTGTTCTTAACTTTGAGCCTGCATTTTATTGCAAGCCAAAGAGTAAAATTTGCCTTGGTTATGTGAGACTTCCACATAAGCTTGGTCAAAGGTTAAGGTTGGTTGTCTACGTAAGTCTAGATGAGAATTGTTTGAAAACTTGTTTGAGAAATTGGCTGACTAGATGAAGCTCTCATCCTTAGAACGCCCAGCAAGGTATGTTAGCATGTTGTATCCCTACAATAGAAACCACCTTTGGCTTTAAAAAAAACAATCACTAAAATTCCCGAAATCGTCATTAATAGTAATTAATTGGCTGACTAGACGAAGCTCGCATTAACGTCAAACAAGGTATGTTGGCATGTTGTATAACCATAACAAAACCACATTTGTCTATGAAAAAAATCATTGCTAAAAATCTAGAAATCATCGCTTATAGTAATTAATGCCAATTTATATTCATCACTAAATTCCCGTTTTATAAAAAACTATTAGCGGCACTTTATGAAATTATTGCCAATACTTTTTGGCTACGTTTAGTTTTTGTAATTAAAAATTATTAGCTACATTTTGGAAACTATAGCCAAAAGTTTTTAGCTACGTTTTCAAGCTATGCCAAAAGTTTTTGGCTATGTTTCCAAGAATGCTGCTAAATGTTTTTAGTTACGTTTAAAGATTTTTAACTACGTTTCCAAAAATGTAGCTAAATATTGTTAGCTACTATTTAAGGTTTGTAGTTACGTTTCTAAAAGTGTAGCTAAAAAGTTTTACCTATGTGTTTTAAAGCGTAGCCAAATGTTACGTTTAGTAAAATGTAATCAAAATTTTAATATAAATTTTAACGAAATGATATACCATGTTGAATTATAATTATTCGTGACATTTAATCCATATTATTGTATATATATATATATATATATTCTTTTGTTGTTAATTTATTATAAAAATTATACAAAAATAATTGATAATTTGAAGCATTATATATAAACATAAAATATCATTAAATTTGTTCGTATACAAGATGTTAATTACAACTTCAAAAATACTTATATACAAAATAATAAATACAACGATTAGTTTTAATCACTTAGCCTTGTTTTTATCTTCACTGCTTACATAATCCGAGCCAAATAATTTTTTGAGTTACTTTTCATGCTTGGCCAACTTCTTTTAAGCAACTTGTTTTCCTCTTCAAGACGTTGAATGTATGCTAGTCTTGATGAGGATAAAGTAGTTGGCTTAGGGTGATATCCAAGACCTTTGATATATCCGGATTGTGTACCTAGCACCTTGCTGCAAATGTAATCTTCATTTGCCTCATTTTCCTTAGACATTGATGTTTGTAGTAACTCTTGCATCTTATTCTAAAATAAATAAAAATAAAACCAATATTCAATGTAAATATTATTAGTTAGTACTACAAAAATAAATAAACTTAAAATTTTAAAAAAATTTATAGTTACATAGTTATTTTGTGTTTCTTCAGATACCCTTGACTTCCTTATAGTAAGTGAGTTTGTATAGTATGATCCTATCACACTCTTATCTATGTAGTTCCTTCTCAATCTATTTTATAAAAAAAAAAACACAATACACAATAAATAATATAGTTTTTATTGATATAATTGTAACTTGCAAATGAACATCTTATATATTCATTTCGCACAATAACAAATGATTTGGAGCCTTGATTGTGAGGATGGTTGCGTGTTACCAAAATAACTAGACTAAACTATAGTTAGCGGTAAGTCTAAGTTGATTCCACAGAGATTAATTCCAATTACTTTCCTAAATTATCTGTACAAGCAAAATAGGGGGGTTTTGGTTTGGAGCAAACTAGAAGACAAAGTAAAATTAAATCTATAAAAACAAATAAAATTAAGCAGCAACAAAGTGATAAAGTTGATGAATGACAAAGTGATAAAGTGATAAATCCGGTTTTTTGGTTTAATCTCAGCTTAAGCACAATTTCGTAGATGTTGTCAAACTATCTTCTTTACACTTCTCTTAAGACTATTGATCGTGAAATAACAATAAGCTCTATTAATTAGAGTATTTCCTTACATCATAGTTAATCGAGAAGAGCTCATTAAGTAACCTTAACTATCAGAAAACCTAGAACAAGTTCTCTAAGTTTATCTGGACAACCATATTACAATTGAGAAAAACTTATCAATCTAAGTAACATTCACACAAGCTTGGATTATTTAACTTATGCTATGTTATCTCTAATAATTTAATATCATCAGTTGCCATATACAACCTTTCACATGACTATTATGTATCCCATTCAAGTTCTAGCTATAAGTTTTCATGAAAAACAATTAAAAAGAGCAATTAAAACCATTCTGATACAAAACCCAATCAATCTATACAAGTCAACATAAGTAATCCAAAAAGAGGTAAAGAAAACAATACATAACAACAATCTGCTTAATGTGCTTCTTGGCCTCGACTGCGCCTCCAAACCGATGTTAGGAAAGTTAGTTGTCCATCTCCATCTTCAAGATTTCATCATTGTCCATCCTCTCTGTTGCCACTGTCAGTGTTGAAGAACGAAGAAACAACCAAAGAGAAAATATAAGAAGGGTCCTGTCAGCTAGATCTATTCTTGCATACCCTTCTATCATCACTCTCTTTTCCTTATATAGTAAATTTTAGGTTTAAAATCGAGTGACACCTAGCCAGGATATCTTGTCGTTCTCTAGTTAATTCTCCAATCTGAGAATTCACAATCGTGCAAGGTCATTACACAGCCATGCAAACCTCTCACGGCCGAGCATAGCTTACAACTATGAGAGATCTCTCATGGCACATGGGCGTGAGAGGTTTCTGACGCCCATGTAGTCCAATGTTTGGCCTTAAGATTTCTCCTTTCCTTGTTCTTCATTTGACATTCTCTCTTGCCTCTTCTTCTTTCAACCGTCTTATTCTTCATGCTCCATTAATCAATAGAATATGGAAATTGAGAAGATGACTTTAATGACATGCTTTCGGGTCACTTTAACTTCTTTACTTCCAAAAAGTACCTAAGATCAAATATGAGTTAAAGTGAGTGTCCTAAGCATTTCTAAGGCATTAATCACTAAATGTAGTATATCAAATGAATCAACATTTAAACATATATCAATTTCCACCACACTTAGCTTTTGATCGTCCTTAGGTAAGTCGTCAAAATCAAAATCACAAATTAAAACTTTTACTAATTTTCCATATTTCCTAAGAGTAGATAACCATAACTAAAGATGAATGACTTCCAAAACCTATAAGAATAACTTAACATTCAAAGATTCTACTTATGATCAATCAGCATTCATTACCCTTAGAAATTGAGTAATCTAGAGGTATACTTGGACAAAAGGTTTTTAATAAGATATTTCCATAGGTACACTCAAACACCGTTTATAATCACAACAATTCACAACTTTGCATATCATTTCCTTTCTCCCCTACTAAAATTCACATGCATAATCATGAATCAAAGGACTTTTCTAGGGTTGTAATATGGGTAAGGGTAAGGCGAGATATATTTTGGGTAATGTAGTATAAAAGTCATCAAGCTGGTGAAGGAAAAGTAACACTGAACAAGATAATAATCGCACAAGTTGACATTCATTCAAAACTAGGTACCGTCAGCCATAAAGAATACAAAACTATGTTTCCAAACTCGATTCAGCTCTCATACCATAAGCCAAATGAACATAACACAAAATGATCCATTCAAAACAACAACCTCCGTATATGCAATATATTCAAACACCCAATTGATATAACTTACGGAGGACAAATAATCAATTAATAACTTTCACAATAGTTGTATTTCCTCCTTGCAACTTTTATTCAAACTCACATTTTTCTTTTGTTTTTTTAAATATAAAAGTGATAGAAGCTACATCAACATATGTCATAACATGGAATTTTAACAACTATAGCCAACCCACATGTATGCATAACCCCACACTTAGGCTTTTGTAAAATCACACTCATCAAGAATTAACAATTGCTCCACTAGCTTTAAGGCTTAGGTAGGGCACTTGGTTAGGTGCATGTAATGTGGTTTATACAAAAGAAAAGGTTAATAAAGCTTAAAGGGAGTTAGCAAAGGAAAATTCATATAAATGGGTAGGCTATTTGTCTAATGTAGATCGTAATCAACAAAGAATGCCTAATCATTTTCATAAAAATGCGTGTGATAAAAATATGGTCTCGAATAAAAAATCAATGCAAAGTAAGGATGTATATGTAATAGAAAGAAGATCATATCAAGAGGTCAAATATTTGTTACCCTTAACGTAATGAAAGAGAAGAATGAAATGATTCCTACAACTTATGATAGCAATTGATCAAGGTTTTTGATAGCTAGTATGGTCATCTATGATGAACTTCCTCTCTCTATAGTTGATAGTAAAAGATTTAGGATGTTGCTCACCTCACTACAACTAATCTTCAAGATCCCAACTTGGAATACCTAAAAAAAGACATTTTAAAGATTTAACGGGATCAAAAGAAAGAAATATTTAAAATATTATCGAGTAATAAAGTACAAGTTGCTATCACATCAGACATATGCATAGTCGATAACCGAAAGAAGGGTTACATAGTTGTGACGGTACATTATATTGACAAATAATCGACTCTACATGGTGGACTATTGAGGTAAATTATACTCTTTATATTGTTATCATCTATTATTTATTTTTTATGATTGATATATATTCATATTTATAAATGCTAGGTTTAGCACCACATACAAGTGAAAGGTTAGCAACTATATTGGTCAAGTTTTTAATGAATTAGAATATCGATATCAAGTTATTTACCATAGCACCTGGCAATTATAACATGAATGTTGCAATGATTGAAAAGGTAAAGAATAAGTTATGAGTTGCTAGTTTATTGGTTGGTGGAAGGTTGTTCCATATAAGTTATTTTGTGTATATTCTGAATTAGATTGTGAAAGGACAAATACGAAATGATAAAAAAAAAAGTGGCAGAGTTAACCTAGGATACTATCGTATATTGAAGTGCAACACTTACAAAAGTTAAAATTTTTGAAGAAATTGCATAACAACTATGCATTCTATAGATGAACAAGTTGGTATTAGATTTTCCTACCAGATGGAATTCAACTTTCAAAATGTTAAAGTCAGCAATACAATATGTTGAGATGTTTATTAGGATGGGACAAAAAGATTCTCAATATACTTGCCAGCCTATAGAAGCGCAACGAGAGTTAGCTAAAGAACTCGCTGTGAAGTTGGAAATATTTTATACTACTACTAAAACAAAATATCCAACTTCACACAATTGCTTTAGTAATATATGCGAGATTAAGAAAGCTTAATTTGATTGGATAGTTGATCCCAATGAGGTGATCTGGGTTATGGTAGAGCAGATGATGAAGAAATTCAATTCTTACTGATATATAGTCGGACGTACTATGACAATCATTTCTATGTTGTAACTAAGATACAAGATAGAGGGGGTTTGTTTTTATTATGACATTTTATATAATGATCAGGCGGAAGAGCATATTGATGTCATTAAACAATTATGGTATGATTGTTTAATAATTATCAACTAAGATTGGACAAAAATCAAGATCATAGTATTTCAACTCTAACTTTAAGTCCAAGTTCAAGTTCAAGTTCATGTTCAACTTCAACTTCTTATAAGATTACTATGAAACCCTCATTTGTAAAATTTTTGAAAGACAAAAAGGCTAGGACTTCTTACAGTATGATGAAATTAGACAAATATTTGACGATAGATTATGTGATTGAAGTGAAAGTGTGGGTTTTGATGTATTGCTATGGTGAAAGAACCATACAAATGATTTTCCGATCATGCAACTAATTTCACAAGGCCGTTTAATAATTCTAGCATATACTATTGCTTCAAAGTCTACTTTTAGTAATAACGGTCAGGTTATTAGTCCCCATTATGCTCAACTTCATCCTCATACTCGTGAAGCTCTTATGTGTGCCTAAAGTTAGCTAGATGATGAAGATATTAATGATAAACTTGATTCTTTATAATATATCAATTTTGTCTATTTTTATGATATTATCTTATCTTATATTGTCTTTTTAATTTTTATATTAATAAAGGTACTCATATGGAGGAGGCCAGTCATTCAATTGAAAAATATTTGATAAAAATATTAAATGATGAAGGTATATTTAATTGTTTATTATCACGTGTTTAATATTCATTTAATGCAATTATTACATTATTATGTACAATTTACAAAATAATGTTTCTCTATAGATGAAGTAGCGAACTATTGCTAATCTTAAATATAGAAATTAGTTATCCCCTATCCTTTATTAGCTTTAATCTTTGTTTCTAGAATTATTTATTCTTCATGTGATTGTTTTGGTTTTTTATAATTAAAAATATAATTATTTATCTGTGTGTTTTTATGGAGTTTTTAAATTATTGTCATTGTCTGTTTACTCTACTCAACTTTAGTATCTACTCTCCATTTTCCAATCTCCACTATCAAATTATAATTAATAAATTATAAAATGTAAAAAGTATCATTAATTTTTTAATCATGAGAGCACTCTTTCATTTTTAAAATAAAATAATTTTCATAATATTACTATTTTATTTGCTGCATAAGTAGAATCATGAATTTATAGCATTCATCATATGTATGCCTGGATTGTATTATAAGAAATAAGAATAGTTAAAGTCTAAACTAATTTTATGTACATTTAATACCTACATTAAAAAAAACTCATTTTCTATCCAGCAATTGTGTTAATTAAATGAATTTTGCAATTCTCATAAATAACCTTTTGGTTCACTTTCTTCTAAAATAAATTTAGTTCAAATTATTCATTTCAAAATTTTTATACATTTAATATATAAATTTAATATTAATAATAATAATAATAATAATAATAATAATAATAATAATAATAATAATAATAATAATAATAATAATAATAATA
>JAOTAX010134789.1:0-17826 GCA_025629825.1 Erythroxylum guanchezii | reverse complement strand
TGTAGTACGCCACCCTCGCGGGGCACGGACTCGGATATCACCAATGATATCGGGTTCGGGTCACGTGGGAGTGGGGTATTACACCAAGCCCTTCCATAGTGGTTACGAATGATCTTTTTGCCACTCGTATATCTCATTGTAGCTTCCGTTGCTAAGCGATTGCTCACAATCCATTTATAGACATGACTACTTCTAACTCTCCCATTTTTTAGTTAAAGGGGCACCAATCTACTAAATCTTGAGATGATAATACTTTAATCTTCGCACTTGATCATCTCATTGCAATGTTATACATTGCTTCAATCACCCCCGAAATCGCATACGCCCAACAAGTCACTATTTACGAATAAAAATAAATTAGACAAGTATTTATTATATAAAAATTAAAATATGTGAAAACAAGTTACCTTCATTTCCTTGATCCCGTACTTCACTTAATATTTTATTTGTTTTTGTTGTCCAGTCACGGTATTGGACAATATCATCATCAAGATCCTGAAATAAAATTAATCAATTAATTACCTTAAAATAATTTATTAATTTCTATATAATATTTAATAAAAGTTAACTGTAATATTTCAAATTAACTTATTGTAAAATTAAAGTCATTTTTTAAATGTGATAATTTTACATTATAATCAACTCATAATACCCAAAATAAAATAATAATAAATTTAATGCATAAAAAAATTATTCATACATATGATCGTTTAAAGGTAGCAGTAGGTTGAGATGTCGATGAATTATCCTTTTGATCTCTCTTTTCATCAAATGGATGATGAGATGGCGAGGAGGCACGTCTCTTCCCTTTTAGACGACCCTTCTTACCTATAGTTTTGCTAAATTATCATGTTACAAAGAAGGTGACAAACTTGAAATAAATAACTAAATGTGTGTTGATATCAGTAAATCGAAATGCATCATAATTCACTTTGAAAATTACAGTACTAATTATCAATTAAAATTTTATGCATGCACTTATATAAAATTCCAACTATAAATGCTTTTGAATATCAACTCTAAATTGAGTTGGACTAACATTTTGAGAGAGTACAAACCAAATGATAATAATAAAGCTTGTCACATGTTTTGAAACGAAAAAATAAAATCTCAGTAGTGAAGTAATCAGGGAAAGTGTAATCTTTCACGTAATATCAAGTTAAAAGATTAAAATCTTCGTGGCTATGACAAGTTGACAACATACTCCTCCCCTGATTTTCTCACGTTGATAGTTTCAACAAGCTACATGCAATGAAGTCGACGTAGTGAGTAAATAATGCACCACATAACACATTGAGGAAGCGAAAAAGCACACAATGAGGACGACAATGTGCCAAGGTCATTCTTCCTCCAGAATTTTCAGCGGCAATACTAACCGATACGGGTCTCTCTTTATAAAAGAACTGTTTAGGCTGAGAAAATCAACAAGCTTAACTTATTTTCATAAAATCAAAACTTATAATTAAAAAATCAAAATAATGGTAATCGGTGAGTTTTAGTGACTATTATTATTATAAATAATAAAAAGGTATTACTTTTAAAAAATGAAACTCTTTTTATTTGACGATTGTACCCTCATTATTCTCCAGCTAATTAAACTTAATATACTAAGACTTGCAGAAATAAAATTACTAGCAGGTGATGAGTTCATTGTTACCTGTTGTTGAAGAGCGAAGATCTGAGTTACACAGCCACAGACAGGATCTCTCAGGTGAGACTGAACTTCGTAGTAGATTGTGGCAACTGCGTCAATATGTTTGCAGAGTAGAATGTGTAAGAGAAGCTTTGAAACGTTACTTGCACCAAACACCTTGTGCACCGTCGCAAACTGTACCGGAACTTGATCGGAGTCGAAATAAGGAGCTAATATGCACCGCCGCAAACTATGACACAAAATGGATACTTGAGACTGAGCCTTGATGTAATGTTTTTATACTGATGTTGATAACAGAAAATTGTTAAGAATTTAAGAGACAGTAACGAGTGCTCCGTACAGGATAGTAACAGAATGTACGGTGATCTAGACACCTACGTTCTTCATTGCAGTTGGTCAGACAGGCGACTGCATTCGCCACAGTTATTGGTCAAACAGCCGACTGGAATATCCTATATGCCGCTTTGGCTATGCTAGTTGTGGAGGGGATTGGAGCACTAGTCTATAGAGCTTCTTTACCATTGTTTGACAGAATTAGGGGCCTTGTTACAATGTTTAATTATTAGAAGGCTGGTCTTACCCTTGGTTTGTTCCTAGATTCATTTAAATATGAAATTGAAAACGTCACAAGATTTGCTGATCCGTTCCACTTTGATATTCTCATGCTTTTCCGAGACTTGGTGTTATGGATTATTCTTCATTACTGCAAGGGTCAAGATTGCATGAGTTGAAAGCTCAGCAAGGTTAGAAAGACTTTATAGTGCTGTTGGTCTCGCCCGATAGGATCCCAACTCTGTATTTGGCAACTTTGAATATCAACTCTAAATTGTGTTGGACTAACATTTTGGGAGAGTACAAACCAAATGATAATAATAAAGCTTGTCGCACGCTTTGAAACGAAAAAATAAAATCTCAGTAGTGAAGTAATCAGGGAAAGTATAATCTTTCACGTAATATCAAGTTAAAAGATTAAAATCTTCGTGGCTATGACAAGTTGACAACACACTACTCCCCAAACTTTCTCAAGTTGATAGTTTCAACAACCTACATGCAATGAAGTCGACGCAGTGAGTAAACATTGCACCACATAACACAGTGAGGAAGCGAAAAAGCGCACAATGAGGACGACAGCGTGCCAAGGTAATTCTTCCTTCAGAATTTTTAGCGGCACTACTAACCGATACAAGTCTCTCTTTATAAAAGAACTGCTTAGGCTAAGAAAATCAACGAGCTTCACTTATTTTCATAAATTCAAAACCTATAATTAAAAAATCAAAATAATAGTAATCGGTGAGTTTTAGTGACTATTAATATTATAAATAATAAAAAGGTATTACTTTTAAAAAATGAAACTCTTTTTATTTGACGATTATACCCTCATTATTCTCTAGCTAATTAAACTTAATATACTAAGACTTGCCCCTGAAAAACGAAATGCATATACATATCTTGCAAGAACAATGAGAACCGGCCATCTCCTTAATAACTGCAAAATCTAGGATTTGCACAGAAAAGCTTGTACTAAACTTTGGAATGGCCATGAAAGACCCTGTACGATAGTGTTAAAATCGAAGAACCAGGATCGATTTTCTCACTAAAAGAACCTCTACAAGTGCGTACGTACGTTCTATCTAAGTACAAGGACCTCTCGATCAATCCATAAATGAAGGGCACCACCTCTATCTAGTTTAAACCAATTTCTTTCCATGGCTGATTGAGCCAGCTAACGAATAACAAGATAGAACAAGCAAAAGTAACAGATAAAAAAAGTTCAATAACAGACGAAGACGATGACCATCTTTTACAGAAATGAAATTACTAGCAAGTGATGAGTTCATTGTTACCTGTTGTTGAAGAGTGAAGATGTGAGCTAGACAGCCACAGACAGGATCTTTCAGGCGAGATTGAGCCTTGTAGCAGATTGTGGCAACTGCGTCAATACGTTAGCAGAGTGAAATGTGTAAGAGAAGCTTTGAAACATTACTTGCACCAAACACCTTGTGCACCGCCGCAAATTGTGCCGCACCTTGATCGGAGTTGAAATAAGGAGCAAATATTCACTGCAGTAAACTGTGACACAAAATGGATACTTGAGACTGAGCCTTGATGTAATGTTTTTATACTGATATTGATAACAAAAAATTGTTAACAAGTTGAGAGACAGTAACGAGTGCTCCGTACAGGGATTTAGACACCTACGTCCTTCATTGCCTTCCGGGTGGAAAAGATGATTACAGTAGTCCAAATTCCTCATTCCTTAGATAGAAACTGTTATTAGTCAAACAGGCAACTACATTCGCCACTGTTATTGGTTAGACAGCCGATTGGTATATCCTCTCTGTCGCTTTGGCTGTGCTAGTTGTGGAGGGGATTGGAGCACTGCTTGAATTCTTTTGACTTCTTCTTCTTGAATTCTTTTGACTTCTTATTCTTGTTCTTTTAGAAAATTTGTAAAAACTTCCATCTGTAAAATCACATTGAATGTTAATAAACGTATGGATTATTTTGTAATTCTTTTCATATTCCTTTATATAAAAAAACGTACCTGACGATATGAATAGCTGAGAAATAAAGAATGTTTTGAATTTAAAAAACTGGATTGTCTCATTATTTTTCCGAATCCTTCATCTTCCAAAGCCTTTCCATAGTGGTTACGAATGATCTTTTTGCCACCCGTATATCTCATTGTAGCTTCTGTTGCTAAGCGATTGCTCATAATCCATTTATAGACATGACTACTTCTAGCTCCTCCCATTTTTGAATTAAAGGGACACCAATCTATTAAATCTTGAGATGATAATACTTTAATCTTCGCACTTGATCCTCTCATTGCAATGTTATACATTGCTTCAATCACCCGGAAATCGCATACGCCTAACAAGTCACTATTTACAAATAGAAATGAAATTACTAGCAGGTGATGAGTTCATTGTTACTTGTTGTTAAAGAGCGAAGATGTGAGCTACACAGCCACAAACAGGATCTCTCAGGCAAGACTGAGCCTCGTGGTAGATTGTGGCAACTGTGTCAATACGTTTGAAGAGTGAAATGTGTAAGAGAAGTTTCGAAACATTACTTGCACAAAACACCTTGTGCACCGCAGCAAATTGTGTCGCACCTTGATTGGAGTTCAAATAAGGAGCAAATATGCACCGCCGCAAACTATGACACAAAATGGATACTTGAGACTGAGCCTCCATGTAATGTTTTTATACTGATATTGATAGCAGAAAATTGTTAAGGAGTTGAGAGACAGTAACGAGTGCTCCGTACAGAACAATAACAGAATGTACGGTGATCTAGACACCTACGTTCTTCATTGCCTTGCTGGTGGAAAAGATGATTACAGCAGTCCTAGTTCCTCATTCCTTAAACAGACACTGTTATTGGTCAGACAGGCAACTGCATTCGCCACTGTTACTGGTCAGACAGGCAATTGGCATATCTTATCTGCCGCTTTGGTTGTGCTAGTTGTGGAGGGGATTGGGGCACTACTTGAATTCTTTTGACAGATAGGATCTCTCTAGCGAGACTGAGCCTCGTGGCAGATTGTGGCAACTGCGTCAATACATTTGCAGAGTGAATGTGTAAGAGAAGCTTTGAAACGTTACTTGCACCAAACACCTTGTGCACCGTCGCAAATTGTGCTTCACCTTGATCGGAGTTGAAATAAGGAGAATTTATGCACCGCCGCAAACTGTGACACAAAATGGATGCTTAAGATTGTGCCTTGACGTAATGTTTTTATACTGATATTGATAGCAGAAAATTGTTAAGAAGTTGAGAGACAGTAACGAGTGCTCTATACAGCACAGTAACAAAATGTACAGTGATCTAGACACCTACGTTTTTCATTACCTTGCTAGTGGAAAAGATGATTACAGCAGTCCAAATTCCTCATTCCTTAGACAGACCCTGTTATTGGTCAGACAGGCAACTGCATTCGCCACTGTTATTGATCAGACAGGCGATTGGTATATCCTATCTGTCGCTTTAGCTGTGCTAGTTGTGGAGGGGATTGGAGCACTACTTGAATTCTTTTGGCTTCTTCTTCTTGAATTCTTCTGACTTCTTCTTCTTGTTCTTTTACAAAATTTATAAAAACTTCCATATGTAAAATCACACTGAAAGTTAATAAAAGTATGGATTATTTTGTAATTCTTTTCATATTCTTTTATATAAAAAAACGTACCTGAGGATGTGAATAGCTGAGAAATAAAGAATGTTTTGAATTTGAAAAACTAGAATGTCTCATTATTTTTCTAAATCCTTCATCTGCCCAAGCCTTTCCATAGTGGTTATGAATGATCGTTTTGCCACCCGTATATTTCATTGTAGCTTCTGTTGCTAAGCAATTGCTCGCAATCCATTTATAGACATGGCTGCTTTTGCCGCCCCCCATTTTTTAATTAAAGGGACACCAATCTATTAAATCTTGAAATGATAATACTTTAATCTTCACACTTGATCCTCTCATTGCAATGTTATACATTGCTTCAATCACACCACGAAATCGCATACGCCCAACAAGTTACTATTTACGAATAGAAATGAAATTACTAGCGGGTGATGAGTTCATTGTTACCTGTTGTTAAAGAGCGAAGATGTGAGCTACACAACCACAGACAGGATCTCTTAGGCGACACTGAGCCTCGTGGCAGATTGTAGCAATTGCGTCAATACGCTTGCAGAGTGAAATGTCTAAGAGAAGCTTTGAAACGTTACTTGCACAAAACACCTTGTGCACTGCCGCAAATTGTGCCGCACATTGATCGGAGTTGAAATAAGGAGCAAATATGCACCGCCGCAAACTGTGACACAAAACAAATACTTGAGACTGAGCCTTGATGTAATGTTTTTATACTGATATTGATAGAAGAAAATTGTTAAGATGTTGAGAGACAGTAACGAGTGCTACGTACAGGACAGTAACATAATGTACAGTGATCTAGACACCTACGTTCTTCATTACCTTGCGGGTGGAAAAGATGAATACAGCAGTCCCAATTCCTCATTCCTTAGACAGACACTGTTATTGGTCAGACAGGCAACTGCATTTGCCACTGTTACTGGTAAGACAGGCGATTGGCATATCCTATCCACCGCTTTGGCTGTGCTAGTTGTGGAGGGGATTGGGGCACTATTTGAATTCTTTTGACTTCTTCTTCTTGAATTCTTTTGACTTCTTCTTCTTGTTCTTTTAGAAAATTTACAAAAACTTCCATCTATAAAATCACATTGAAGGTTAATAAAAGTATGGATTATTTTGTAATTCTTTTCATATTCTTTTATATAAAAAAACGTACCTGAGCATATGAATAGCTGAGAAATAAATAATGTTTTGAATTTGAAAAACTAGATTGTCTCATTATTTTTCTAAATCCTTCATCTGCCTAAGCCTTTCCATAGTGGTTATAAAATGATCTTTTTGCCACCCTTATATCTCATTGTAGCTTCTGTTGCTAAGCGATTGCTCACAATCCATTTATAAACATGGCTGCTTCTGCCTTCCCCCATTTTTTAATTAAAGGGACACCAATCTATTAAATCTTGAGATGATAATACTTTAATCTTCACACTTGATCCTCTCATTGCAATGTTATACATTGCTTCAATCACACCACGAAATCGCATACGCCCATCAAGTCACTATTTACGAATAGAAATGAATTTACCAACAGGTGACGAGTTCATTGCTACACTTTGTTAAAGAGCAAAGATGTGAGCTACACAGCCATAGACAGGATCTCTCAGGCGAGACTGAGCCTCGTGGCAGATTGTGGAAACTGCGTCAATACGTTTGCAGAGTGAAATGTATAAGAGGAGCTTTGAAACGTTACTTGCACCAAACTCCTTGTGCACCGCCGCAAATTGTGCCGTACCTTGATTGGAGTTGAAATAAGGAGCAAATATGTACCACCGCAAACTGTGGCACAAAATGGATACTTGAGACTGAGCCTTGATGTAAAATTTTTATACTGATATTGATAGCAAAAAATTGTTAAGAAGTTGAGAGACAGTAACGAGTGCTCCGTACAGGACAGTAACAGAATGTACAGTGATCTAGACACCTACGTTCGTCATTGCCTTGCTGGTGGAAAAGATGATTACAGCAATCCCAATTCCTCATTCCTTGGACAGACACTATTATTGATCAGATAGGCAACTGCATTCGCCACTGTTGCTGGTCAGACAGGCGATTGGCATATCTTATCCACCGCTTTGGCTGTACTAGTTGTGGAGGGGATTGGGGCACTATTTGAATTCTTTTGACTTCTTCTGCTTGAATTCTTTTGACTTCTTCTTCTTGTTCTTTTAGAAAATTTATAAAAACTTCCATCTATAAAATCACATTGAAAGTTAACAAAAGTATGGATTATTTTGTAATTCTTTTCATATTCTTTTATATAAAAAAACGTACCTGAGGATATGAATAGCTGAGAAATAAATAATGTTTTGAATTTGGAAAACTAGATTGTCTCATTATTTTTCCGAATCCTTCATTTGCCCAAGCCTTTCCATAGTGGTTACGAATGATCTTTTTGCCACCCTTATATCTCATTGTAGCTTCTATTGCTAAGCGATTGCTCACAATGCATTTATAGACATGACTACTTCTAGCTCCTCCCATTTTTGAATTAAAGGGACATCAATTTATTAAATGTTGAGATGATAATACTTTAATCTTCTCACTTGATCCTCTCATTGCAATGTTATACACTGCTTCAATCACCCCCAAAATCTCATACGCCCAACAAGTCACTATTTACGAATAGAAATGAAATTACCAGCAGGTGACGAGTTCATTGTTGCACGTTGTTAAAGAGCAAAGATGTGAACTACACAGCCATAGACAGGATCTTTTGGGCGAGACTGAGCCTCGTGGCAGATTGTGGAAACTGCGTCAATACGTTTGCAGAGTGAAATGTATAAGAGAAGTTTTGAAACGGTAATTGCACCAAACACCTTGTGCATCGCTGCAAATTGTTTCGTACCTTGATCGGAGTTGAAATAGGGAGCAAATATGCACCACCGCAAACTGTGGCACAAAATGGATACTTGAGACTGAGCCTTGATGTAAAGTTTTTATACTTATATTGATAGCAACAAATTGTTAAGAAGTTGAGAGACAGTAACGAGTGTTCCGTACAGGACAGTAACAGAATGTACAATGATCTAGACACCTACGTTCTTCATTGCCTTGCTGGTGGAAAAGATGATTACAGCAATCCCAATTCCTCATTCCTTGGACAGACACTGTTAATGGTCAGACAGGCAACTGCATTCGCCACTGTTATTGGTCAGATAGGCGATTGGTATATCTTATCTGTCGCTTTCGCTGTGCTAATTATGGAGGGGATTGGAGCACTACTTGAATTCTTTTGGCTTCTTCTTCTTGAATTCTTTTGACTTCTTCTTCTTGTTCTTTTACAAAATTTATAAAAACTTCCATCTGTAAAGTCACATTGAAAGTTAATAAAAGTATGGATTATTTTGTAATTCTTTTCATATTCTTTTATATATAAAAACATACCTGAGGTTATGAATAGCTGAGAAATAAAGAATGTTTTGAATTTGAAAAACTAGATTGTCTCATTATTTTTCTGAATCCTTCATCTGCCCAAACCTTTCCATAGTGGTTATGAATGATCTTTTTGCCACCCGTATATCCCATTGTAGCTTTTGTTGCTAAGCGATTGCTCACAATCCATTTATAGACATGACTACTTCCAGCTCCTCCCATTTTTGAATTAAAGGGACACCAATTTATTAAATCTTGAGATGATAATACTTTAATCTTCTCACTTGATCCTCTCATTGCAATGTTATACACTGCTTCAATCACCCCCAAAATCGCATAAGCCAAACAACTCACTATTTACGAATAGAAATAAAATTACCAGCAGGTGATGAGTTCATTGTTACATGTTGTTAAACAGTGAAGGTGTGAGCTACACAGCCACAGACAGGATCTCTCAGGTGAAACTGAGCCTCGTGGCAGATTGTGGCAACTGCGTCAATACATTTGCAGAGTGAATGTGTAAGAGAAGCTTTAAAACGTTACCTACACTAAACACCTTGTGCACCGCCGCAAATTGTTCCGCACCTTGATCGAAGTTGAAATAAGGAGCGAATATGCACTGCTGCAAACTATGACAAAATGGATACTTGAGACTAAGGCTTAATGTAATGTTTTTATATTGATATTGATAGCAAAAAATTGTTAAGAAGTTGAGAGACAATAACGAGTGCTCCGTACAGGACAGTAACAGAATGTGCAGTGATCTAGACACCTACGTTCTTCATTGCCTTGCGGGTGGAAAAGATGATTACAACAGTCCCAATTCCTCATTCCTTAGACAGACACTGTTATTGGTCAGACAGGCAACTGCATTCGCCACTGTTATTGGTCAGACAGGTGATTGGTATATCCTGTCTGCTGCTTTGGCTGTGCTAGTTGTAGAGGGGATTGGAGCACTACTTGAATTCTTTTGGCTGCTTCTTCTTGAATTCTTTTGACTTCTTCTTGTTCTTTTACAAAATTTATAAAAACTTCCATCTGTAAAATCACATTGAAGGTTAATAAAAGTATGGATTATTTTGTAATTATTTTCATATTCTTTTATATAAAAAAAACGTACCTAAGGATGTGAATAGCTGAGAAATAAAGAATGTTTTGAATTTGAAAAACTGGATTGTCTCATTATTTTTCCGAATCCTTCATCTTCCCAAGCCATTCCATAGTGGTTACGAATGATCTTTTTGCCACCCGTATAACTCATTGTAGCTTCTGTTGCTAAGCGATTACTCACAATCCATTTATTGACATGACTACTTCTAGCTCCTCCCATATTTGAATTAGAGGGACACCAATCTATTAAATCTTGAGATGATAATACTTTAATCTTCGCACTTGATCCTCTCATTGCAATGTTATACACTGCTTCAATCATCCCCGAAATAGCATACGCTCAACAAACCACTATTTACGAATAGAAATGAAATTACTAGCAGGTGATGAGTTCATTGTTACCTGTTGTTAAAGAGCGAAGATGTGAGCTACACAGCCACAGACAGGATCTCTCAAGCGAAACTGAGCCTCGTGGTAGATTGTGGCAACTGCTTCAATACGTTTGCAGAGTGAAATGTATAAGAGAAGCTTCGAAACGTTTCTTCAACCAAACACCTTGTCCATCGCCGCAAACAGTGACACAAAATGGATACTTGAGACTGAGCCTTGATGTAATGTTTTTATACTGATATTGATAGCAGAAAATTGTTAAGAAGTTGAGAGATTGTAACGAGTGCTTCGTACAGGATAGTAACAGAATGTACAGTGATCTAGACACCTACGTTCTTCATTGCCTTGCGGGTAGAGAAGATGATTACAACAGTCCCAATTCCTCATTCCTTAGACAGACACAGTTATTGGTCAGACAGGCAACTGCATTCGCCACTGTTATTGGTCAGACAGGTGATTGGTATATCCTGTCTGCTGCTTTGCCTGTGCTAGTTGTGGAGGGGATTGGAGCACTACTTGAATTCTTTTGGCTTCTTCTTCTTGAATTCTTCTGACTTCTTCTTAATCTTTTACAAAATTTATAAAAACTTCCATCTGTAAAATCACATTGAATGTTAATAAAAGTATGGATTATTTTGTAATTCTTTTCATATTCTTTTATACAAAAAAAACGTACCTAAGGATGTGAATAGTTGAGAAATAAAGAATGTTTTTAATTTGAAAAACTAGATTGTCTTATTATTTTTCCGAATCCTTCATTTGCCCAAGCCTTTCCATAGTGGATACGAATGATCTTTTTGCCACCCGTATATCTCATTGTAGCTTCTGTTGCTAAGCGATTGCTCACAATCCATTTATAGACATGACTACTTCTAGCTCCTCCCATATTTGAATTAAAGGGACACCAATAAATTAAATCTTGAGATGATAACACTTTAATCTTCGCACTTGATCCTCTCATTGCAATGTTATACACTGCTTCAATCACCCCCGAAATTGCATACGCCCAACAAACCACTATTTACGAATAGAAATGAAATTACTAGCAGGTGATGAGTTCATTGTTAATTGTTGTTAAAGAGCGAAGATGTGATCTACACAGCCACAGACAGGATCTCTCAGGCGAGACTGAGCCTCGTGGCAGATTGTGTCAACTGCGTCAATACGTTTGTAGAGTGAAATGTATAAGAGAAGCTTTGAAACGTTACTTGCACCAAACACCTTGTGCACCGCCGCGAATTGTGCCGCACCTTGATCGGAGTTGAAATGAGTGGCAATTATGCACCGCCGCAAACAGTGACACAAAATGGATACTTGAGACTGAGCCTTGATGTAATGTTTTTATACTGATATTGATAGCAGAAAATTTTTAAGAAGTTGAGAGACAGTAACGAGTGCTCCGTACAGGACAGTAACAGAATGTACAATGATCTAGACACCTACGTTCTTCATTGCCTTACAGGTTGAAAAGATGATTACAGCAGTCCTAATTCCTCATTCCTTAGACAGAAACTGTTATTGGTCAGACAGGCGATTGGTATATCCTATCTGCCGTTTTGGCTGTGCTAGTTGTGGAGGGGATTAGAGCACTAATTGAATTATTTTGGCTTCTTCTTCTCGAATTCTTTTGACCTCTTCTTCTTGTTCTTTTAGAAAATTTATAAAAACTTCCATCTATAAAATCACATTGAAGGTTAATAAAAGTATGGATTATTTTGTAATTCTTTTCATATTCTTATATATATAAAAACATACATGAGGATATGAATAGCTGAGAAATAAATAATGTTTTGAATTTGGAAAATTAGATTGTCTCATTATTTTTCCGAATCCTTCATCTGCCCAAGCCTTTCCATAGTGGTTACGAATGATCTTTTTGCCACACTTATATCTCATTGTAGCGTCTGTTGCTAAGTGATTGCTCACAATGCATTTATAGACATGACTACTTCTAGCTCCTCCCATTTTTAAATTAAAGGGACACCAATTTATTAAATCTTGAGATGATAATACTTTAATCTTCTCACTTGATCCTCTCATTGCAATGTTATACACTGCTTCAATCTCCCCCAAAATCGCATCCTCCCATCAACTCACTATTTACGAATACAAATGAAATTACCAGCAGGTGACGAGTTCATTGTTACACGTTGTTAAAGAGTAAAGATGTTAGCTACACAGCCATAGACAGGATTTCTCAGGCGAGGCTGAGCCTCATGGCAGATTATGGAAACTGCGTCAATACGTTTGCAGAGTGAAATGTATAAAAGAAGCTTTGAAACGTTACTTGCACCAAACACCTTGTGCACCGCTGCAAATTGTGCCGTACCTTGATCGGAGTTGAAATAAGGAGCAAATATGCACCACCGCAAACTGTGGCACAAAATGGATAATTGAGACTGAGCCTTGATGTAAAGTTTTTATACTGATATTGATAGCAAAAATTGTTAAAAAGTTCAGAGACAGTAACGAGTGCTCCGTACAGGACAGTAACAGAATGTACAATGATCTAGACACCTACGTTCTTCATTGCCTTGCAGGTGGAAAAGATGATTACAGCAGTCCCCATTCCTCATTCCTTAGACAAACGCTGTTATTGGTCAAACAGGCAACTGCATTCGCCACTGTTATTGGTTAGACAGGCGATTGGTATATCTTATCTGCCGCTTTGGCTGTGCTAGTTGTGGAGGGAATTGGAGCACTTCTTGAATTCTTTTGGCTTCTTCTTCTTGAATTTTTTTGACTTCTTCTTGTTCTTTTAAAAAATTTATAAAAACTTCCATCCGTAAAATCACATTGAAGGTTAATAAAAGTATGGATTATTTTGTAACTCTTTTCATATTCTTTTATATATAAAAAAACGTACCTAAGGATGTGAATAGCTGAGAAATAAAGAATGTTTTGAATTTAAAAAACTGGATTGTCTCATTATTTTTCCGAATCCTTCATCTTCCCAAGCCTATCCATAGTGGTTACGAATGCTTTTGCCACCCGTATATCTCATTGTAGCTTATGTTGCTAAGCGATTACTCACAATCCATTTATAGACATGACTACTTCTAGCTCCTCCCACATTTGAATTAGAGGGACACCAATCTATTAAATCTTGAGATGATAATACTTTAATCTTCGCATTTGATCCTCTCATTGCAATGTTATACACTGCTTCAATCATCCCCGAAATAACATACGCTCAACAAACCACTATTTACGAATAGAAATGAAATTACTAGCAGGTGATGAGTTCATTGATACCTGTTGTTAAAGAGCGAAGATGTGAGCTACACAGCCACAGACAGGATCTCTCAGGCGAGACTAAGCCTCGTGGCAGATTATGGCAACTGCGTCAATACGTTTGTAGAGTGAAATGTATAAGAGAAGCTTTTAAACGTTACTTGCACCAAACACCTTGTGCACCGCCGCAAATTGTGCCGCACCTTGATCGGAGTTGAAATGAGGAACAATTATACACCGCCGCAAACAGTGACACAAAATGGATACTTAAGACTATGCCTTGATGTAATGTTTTTATACTGATATTGATAGAAGAAAATTGTTAAGATGTTGAGAGACAGTAACGAGTGCTCCATACAGGATAGTAACAGAATGTACAGTGATCTAGACACCTACGTTCTTCATTGCCTTGCGGATGGAGAAGATGATTACAACAGTCCCAATTCCTCATTCCTTAGACAGACACTGTTATTGGTCAGACAGGTAACTGCATTTGCTACTGTTATTGGTCAGACAGGTGATTGGTGTATCCTGTCTGCTGCTTTGGCTGTGCTAGTTGTGGAGGGGATTGGAGCACTACTTGAATTCTTTTGGCTTCTTCTTCTTGAATTCTTTTGACTTCTTCTTGTTCTTTTACAAAATTTATAAAAACTTCCATCTATAAAATCACATTGAAGATTAATAAAAGTACGGATTATTTTGTAATTCTTTTCATATTCTTTTTTATTAAAAAAACGTACCTAAGGATGTGAATAGCTGAGAAATAAAGAATGATTTGAATTTGAAAAACTAGATTGTCTCATTATTTTTCCGAATCCTTCATTTGCCCAAACCTTTCCATAATGGTTACGAATGATCTTTTTGCCACCCGTATATCTCATTGTAACTTCTGTTGCTAAGTGATTGCTCACAATCCATTTATAGACATGACTAATTCTAGCTCCTCCCATATTTGAATTAAAGGGACACCAATCTATTAATGTTAGACATTGCTTAAATCACCCCCGAAATCGCATAAGCCCAACAAACCACTATTTACGAATAGAAATGAAATTACTAGTAGGTGATGAGTTCATTGTTGCCTGTTGTTAAAGAGCGAAGATGTGAGCTACATAGCCGCAGATAGGATCTCTCAGGCGAGACTGAGCCTCGTGGCAGATTGTGGCAACTGCGTCAATATGTTTACAGAGTGAAATGTATAAGAGAAGCTTTGAAACGTTACTTGCACCCAACACCTTGTGCACTGCTGCAAATTGTGTCGCACCTTGATCGGAGTTGAAATGAGGAGCAATTATGCACCACCGCAAACAGTGACACAAAATGGATACTTGAGACTGAACCTTGATGTAATGTTTTTATACTGATATTGATAGCAGAAAATTTTTAAGAAGTTGAGAGACAGTAACGAGTGCTCCGTACAGGACAGTAACAGAATGTACAATGATCTAGACACCTACGTTCTTCATTGCCTTGCGGGTGGAAAAGATGATTACAGTATTGCCAATTCCTCATTCCTTAGACAGACACTGTTATTGGTCAGACAGGCGATTGGTATATCCTATCTGCCGCTTTGGCTGTGCTAGTTATGGAGGGGATTGGAACACTAATTGAATTCTTTTGGCTTCTTCTTCTTGAATTCTTTTGACCTCTTCTTCTTGTTCTTTTAGAAAATTTATAAAAACTTCCATCTATAAAATCACATTGAAGGTTAATAAAAGTATGGATTATTTTGTAATTCTTTTCATATTCCTTTATATAAAAAAACGTACCTGAGGATATGAATAGCTGAGAAATAAATAATGTTTTGAATTTGGAAAACTAGATTGTCTCATTATTTTTCCGAATCCTTCATCTGCCCAAGCCTTTCCATAGTTGTTACGAATGATCTTTTTACCACCCTTATATCTCATTGTAGCTTCTGTTGCTAAGCGATTGCTCACAATGCATTTATAGACATGACTACTTCTAGCTCCTCCCATTTTTGAATTAAAGGGACACCAATTTGTTAAATCTTGAGATTATAATACTTTAATCTTCTCACTTGATCCTCTCATTGCAATGTTATACACTGCTTCAATCACCCCCAAAATCGGATCCGCCCATTAAGTCACTATTTACGAATAGAAATCAAATTACCAGCAGGTGACGAGTTCATTGTTACACGTTGTTAAAGAGCAAAGATGTTAGCTACACAGCCATAGACAGGATCTCTCAGGCGAGACTGAGCCTCGTGGCAGATTGTGGAAACTGCGCCAATACGTTTCAGACTGAAATGTATAAGAGAAGCTTTGATACGTTACTTGCAGCAAAAACCTTGTGCACCGCCGCAAATTGTGCCGTACCTTGATCGGAGTTGAAATAAGGAGCAAATATGCACCACCGCAAACTGTGGCACAAAATGGATACTTGAGACTGAGCCTTGATGTAAAGTTTTTATACTGATATTGATAGCAAAAAATTGTTAAGAAGTTGAGAGACAGTAACGAGTGCTCTGTACCGGACAGTAACAGAATGTACAGTGATCTAGACACCTACGTTCTTCATTGCCTTGCTGGTGGAAAAGATTATTACAGCAGTCCCAATTCCTCATTCCTTGGACAGACACTGTTATTGGTCAGACAGGCAACTGCATTCGCCACTGTTATTGGTCAGACAGGTGATTGGTATATCCTATCTGTCGCTTTGGCTGTGCTAGTTGTGGAGGGGATTGGAGCACTACTTGAATTCTTTTGGCTTCTTCTTCTTGAATTCTTTTGACTTCTTCTTTTGTTTCTTTTACAAAATTTATGAAAACTTCCATCTGTAAAATCACATTGAAAGTTAATTAAAGTATGGATTATTTTGTAATTCTTTTCATATTATTTTATATAAAAAAACATACCTGAGGATGTGAATAGCTGAGAAATAAAGAATGTTTTGAATTTGACAAACTAGATTGTCTCATTATTTTTCTGAATCCTTCATCTGCCCAAACCTTTCCATAGTGGTTATGAATGATCTTTTTGCCACCCGTATATCCCATTGTAGCTTTTGTTGCTAAGCGATTGCTCACAATCCATTTATAGACATGACTACTTCCAGCTCCTCCCATTTTTGAATTAAAGGGACACCAATTTATTAAATCTTGAGACGATAATACTTTAATCTTCTCACTTGATCCTCTCATTGCAATGTTATACACTGCTTCAATCACCCCCAATATCGCATACGCCCAACAACTCACTATTTGCGAATAGAAATGAAATTACCAGCAGGTGATGAGTTCATTGTTACATATTGTTAAACAGTGAAGGTGTGAGCTACACAAGCACAGACAGAATCTCTCAGGTGAGACTGAGCCTCGTGGCAGATTGTGGCAACTGCGACAATACATTTGTAGAGTGAATGTGTAAGAGAAGCTTTGAAACGTTACCTGCACTAAACACCTTGTGCAACGCCACAAATTGTGTCGCACCTTGATCGGAGTTGAAATAAGGAGCAAATATGCACTGCCTGAAACTGTGACACAAAATGGATACTTGAGACTGAGCCTTGATGTAATGATTTTATACTGATATTGATAGCAGAAAATTGTTAAGAAGTTGAGAGACAATAACGAGTGCTCCGTACAAGACAGTAACAGAATGTACAGTGATCTAGACACCTACGTTCTTCATTGCCTTGCAGGTGGAAAAGATTATTACAGCAGTCCCCATTCCTCATTCCTTAGACAGATGCTGTTATTGGTCAAACAGGCAACTGCATTCGCCACTGTTATTGGTCAGACAGGCGATTGGTATATCCTATCTGCCGCTTTGGCTGTGCTAGTTGTGGAGGGGATTGGAGCACAACTTGAATTGTTTTGGCTTCTTCTTCTTGAATTCTTTTGACTTCTTCTTGTTCTTTTACAAAATTTATAAAAACTTCCATCTGTAAA
>JAOTAX010134741.1:0-17832 GCA_025629825.1 Erythroxylum guanchezii | reverse complement strand
TGAAATGATAAAATCAATGTAAGCCACTTGATTTAGACATCAAATGAGAATAAAAACTAAGTGTAAAAGTATAAAAATATAAGAAAATATGAGTGTATCATCATATATTGGTGATGATTATTAGATTTTTTTTGGCCATAGAGAAAAATGCCTAGAACAGAGAAAACGTTCATATTAAAATTTGCTCTAGTCTCAGTCGATGAACAAACAATCTCTCATCGGGACGAAATTTTTGTATGTTGTTCTTGAGTGTTACATCCTAACATCTAACGGTCAGAATCTGATTTGGCACTCTCTAACATAGTATTTTCTGTCTAGTACTGCTCGTATACGAGTTTGTATTATGTCATATATTGGTGATGATTATTAATTTTTTTTGTGCCAAAGAGAAAAGTGCCTAGAAGAGAGAAAACGTTCATACCAAAATTTTCTCTAGTCTCGATCGATGACCAAACAATCTTTGATTTAAATGAAATTTTAGTATGTTATTCCTGAGTCTTACATCTTAACATCCAACAATTAGAATCTGATTTAGAGATCTCTAACTTAGTATTTTTTGTCTGTCCCTCCTTATATACGAGTTTGTATTATGTCATATATTGGTGGTTATTATTAAATTTTATTGTGCCAATGGGAGAAGTGCCTAGAAGAGAGAAAACGTTCATATCAAAATTTGCTCTAGTCTAAATCGATGAGCAAATGATTTCTGATCGGGACGAAATTTTAGTATGTTTTTCCTAAGTCTTGCATCTTGACATCCAACGGTTAAATCTGATTTGGAGCTCTCTAACTTAGTATTTTCTTTTCTAGCCCTATTTATATACGAGTTTGTATTACGTCATACATTGGTGATGATTATTAGATTTTTTTGTGTAAACGAAAAAAGTGCCCAGAAGAGAGAAAATGTTCATATTTAAATTTGCTTTAGTCTCGATCGATGATCAAACGATATCTGATCGGGACGAAATATTAGTATATTGTTCCTGAGTCTTGCCTCTTGACATCCAATAGTTAGAATCTTATTTGGAGCTCTCTAACTTAGTATTTTTTGTCTAGCCCTCCCTATATACGAATTTGTATTATGTCATATGTTTTGGGTGATTATTAGATTTTTTTGCGCCAAAGAGAAAAGTGCCCAGAAGAGAGAAAACTTTCATATCAAAATTTGCTATATTCTCGATCAAGGACCAAACGATCTCTGATCGAGATGAAATTTCAGTATGTTGCTCCTGAGCTTTGTATCTTGACATCCAATAGCTTAGAATATGATTTAGACCTCTCTAACATAGTAATTTCGGTCTAGCCCTATTTGTGTACGAGTTTGTATTATGTTATATATTGGTGACGATTATTAGATTTTTTTTTTGGCAATGAGAAAAGTGCCCAAAAGAGAGAAAATGCTCATATAAAAATTTGCTTTCGTCTCGATCGATGACAAAACGATCTCTGATTGGGACGAAATTTTAGTATGTTGTTCCTGAGACTTGCATATTGACGTCCAACGATCAGAATCTGATTTGGAGCTCTTTAATATAGTATTTTTTGTCTAGCCCTATTTGTTTACGAGTTTGTATTATGTCATATATTGGGGGTGATTATTAGATTTTTTTTGCGACAAGGAGAAAACTGCCCAAAAGAGAGAAAACTTTCATATCAAAATTTGCTCTAGCCTCGATCGATGACCAAACGATCTCTGATCAAGACAAAATTTTAGTATGTTGTTCCTGAGTCTTGGATCTTGACATCTGACGGTTAGAATCTGATTTGGAGCTCTCTAAAGTAGTATTTTCTGTCTAGCCCTCCTCGTATACGAGGTTATATTATGTCATATATTAGTGATGATTATTAGATTTTTTTTTGCCAAAGAGAAAAATGCCCAGAAGAGAGAAAATGTTCATATAAAAATTTGCTCTAGTCTAAATCGATGTATAAACGATCTCTCATCGGGATGAAATTTTAGTATGTTGTTCCTGAGTCTTACATCTTAACATCCAACGGTTAGAATCTGATTTGCCTCTCTCTAACATAGTATTTTCTGCCTAGCACTCCTCATATACTAGTTTGTATTATGTTATATATTGGTGATGATTATTAGATTTTTTTGTGCCAAAGAGAAAAGTGCCTAGAAGAGGGAAAACGTTCATACCAAAATTTTCTCTAGTCTCGATCGATGACCAAACGATCTCTTATTGAAACGAAATTTTAGTATGATATTCCTGAGTCTTACATCTTAACATCCAATGATTAGAATCTGATTTGAAGCTCTCTAACTTAGTATTTTTTGTCTATCCCTCCTTATATACAAGTTTGTATTATGTCATATATTGGTGGTCATTATTAAATTTTATTGTGCCAATGAGAGAAGTACCCTGAAGAGAGAAAACGTTCATATCAAAATTTGCTCTAGTATAAAACGATGAGCAAATGATTTCTGATCGGGACGAAATTTTAGTATGTTTTTCCTAAGTCTTGCATCTTGACATCCAACAGTTAAATCTGATTTGGAGCTCTCTAACTTAGTATTTTCTTATCTAGCCCTATTTATGTACGAGTTTGTATTACGTCATACATTGGTGATGATTATTAGATTTTTTTGTGTAAAAGAAAAAAGTGCCCAGAAGAGAGAAAATGTTCATATTTAAATTTGCTTTAGTCTCGATCGATGATCAAATGATATCTGATTGGGACGAAATATTAGTATATTGTTCCTAAGTCTTGCCTCTTGACATCCAATAGTTAGAATCTGATTTGGAGCTCTCTAACTTAGTATTTTTTGTCTAGCCCTTCCTATATACGAATTTGTATTATGTCATATGTTTGGGGTGATTATTAGATTTTTTTGCGCCAAAGAGAAAAGTGCCCAGAAGAGAGAAAACTTTCATATCAAAATTTGCTATATTCTCGATCAAGGACCAAATGATCTCTGATCGAGATGAAATTTCAGTATGTTGCTCCTGAGCTTTGCATCTTGACATCCAATAGCTTAGAATCTGATTTAGACCTCTCTAACATAGTAATTTCTGTCTAGCCCTATTTGTGTACGAGTTTGTAATATGTTATATATTGGTGATGATTATTAGATTTTTTTTTGCCAAAGAGAAAAGTGCCCAAAAGAGAGAAAACGCTCATATAAAAATTTGCTTTCGTCTCGATCGATGACAAAACGCTCTCTGATTGGGACGAAATTTTAGTATATTGTTCCTGAGACTTGCATATTGACGTCCAACGATCAGAATCTGATTTGGAGCTCTCTAATATAGTATTTTCTGTCTAGCCCTATTTGTTTACGAGTTTGTATTATGTCATATATTAGGGGTGATTATTAGATTTTTTTTTGCGACAAGGAGAAAACTGCCCAAAAGAGAGAAAACTTTCATATCAAAATTTGCTCTAGTCTCGATCGATGACCAAACGATCTCTGATTAGGACAAAATTTTAGTATGTTGTTCCTGAGTCTTGCATCTTGACATCTAACGGTTAGAATCTGATTTGGAGCTCTTTAAAGTAGTATTTTCTGTCTAGCCCTCCTCGTATACGAGGTTATATTATGTCATATATTAGTGATGATTATTAGATTTTTTTTTGCCAAAGAGAAAAATCCCCAGAAGAGAGAAAATGTTCATATAAAAATTTGCTCTAGTCTCAATCGATGTACAAACGATCTCTCATCTGGATGAAATTTTAGTATGTTGTTCCTGAGTCTTACATCTTAACATCCAACGGTTAGAATCTGATTTGCCACTCTTTAACATAGTATTTTCTGTCTAGCACTCCTCGTATACTAGTTTGTATTATGTCATATATTGGTGATGATTATTAGATTTTTTTGTGCCAAAGAGAAAAGTGCCTAGAAGAGAAAAAACGTTCATACCAAAATTTTCTCTAGTCTCGATCGATGACCAAAAGATCTCTGATTGAAACAAAATTTTAGTATGTTATTCCTGAATCTTACATCTTAACATCCAACAGTTAAATCTGATTTCGAGCTCTATAACTTAGTATTTTCTTTCTAGCCCTATTTGTATACGAGTTTGTATTATGTCATATATTGGTGATGATTGTCAGATTTTTTGGTGCCAAAGAGAAAAGTACCCAGAAGAGAGAAAACTTTCATATCAAAATTTTCTCTAGTCTTGGTCGATGACTAAACGATATCTGATCGAAAAAAAAATTTAGTATGTTCTTCCTGAGTCATGCATCTTGACATCCAACGGTTAGAATCTGATTTGGAGCTCTCTAACTTAGTATCTTCTGTCTAGCTCTTTTTGCATACGAGTTTGTACTATGTCATATATTGGTGATAATTATTAGATTTTTTTTGTGCCAAAGAGCAAGGTACCCCGAAGAGAGAAAATGTTCATATCAAAATTTGCTCTAGTCTCGATCGATAATCAAACGATCCCTGATCGGGACGAAATTTTAGTATGTTGTTCTTAAGTCTTGTATATTGACATCCAACGGTTAGAATCTGATTTGTAGCTCTCTAACTTAGTATTTTCTGTCTAGTCCTATTTGTATACGAGTTTGTATTATATAATATATTGGTGATGATTATTAGATTTTTTGTGCTACAGAGAAAAGTGCCCAGAAGAGAGAAAACGTTCATATCAAAATTTTAGTATGTTTTTCCTGAGTCTTGCATCTTTGCATTCAACGGTTAGAATCTGATTTGGAGCTGTCTAACATAGTATTTTCTACCTAGCCCTCCTTGTATACGAGTTTGTATTATGTCATATATTGGTAATGATTATTAGATTTTTTGTGCCAAAGAGAAAATTGCCCAGAAGAGAGAAAACGTTCATATCAAAATTTGCTCTCATCTCGATCGATGACCAAATGATCTCTGATCTGGACAAAATTTTAGTATGTTATTTCTAAGTCTTGCATCTTGACATTTAACGGTTAGAATCTGATTTGGAGCTCTCTAACGTAGTATTTTCTATCTAACCCTCCTTATATACGAGTTTGTATTATGTCATATATTGGTGATAATTATTAGTTTTTTTTGGGCCAAAGAGAAAAGTGTCTAGAAGGGAGAAAACGTTCGTATTAAAATTTTCTATCTAGCCCTCCTTGTATACTAGTTTGTATTATTTCATATATTGGTGATGATTATTAGATTTTTTTGTGCCAAAGAGAAAAGTGCCCAGAAGAGAGAAAATGTTAATATCAAAATTTGCTCTACTTTCGATCGATGACAAAACGATCTTTGATCGGGACAAAATTTTAATATGTTGTTCCAGAGTCTTGCATCTTGACGTCCAATTGTTAGAATCTAACTTGCAACTCTCTAACTTAGTATTTTCTTTCTATCCTTCCTTGTATACGAGTTTGTATTATATCATATATTGGCGATGATTATTAGATTTTTTGTGCCAAAGAGAAAGGTGCCCAGAAGAGAGAAAATGTTCATATCAAAATTTTCTCAAGCCATAATTGAATACCAAACGACCTCTGATCGAGATGAAATGTTAGTATGTTGTTCTTGAGTCTTACCTCTTGACATCCAACGGTTAGAATCTGATTTAGATGTCTCTAACATAGTATTTTCTATCTGGCTCTTGTTGTATACGAGTTTTTATTATGTCATATATTGGGGTTGATTATTAGATTTTTTTGTCTCGAAGAGAAAAGTGCCTAGATGAGAGAAAACATTCACATCAAAATTTGCTCTAGTCTCGATCGATGACCAAAAGATCTCTAATCGAAACGAAATTTTAGTATGTTGTTCTTGAGTCTTGCATTTTCACATCCAACGGTCAGAATCTGATTTGGAGCTATCTAACATAATTTTTTCTGTTTAGCCCTCCTTGTATACGAGTTTGTATTTCATATATTGGTGATGATTATTAGATTTTTTGTCCTAAAGAGAAAAGTGCCCAGAAGAGAGAAAACGTTCATATCAAAATTTGCTCTCGTCTCGATCGATGACCAAACGATCTCTGAACTGGGTAAAATTTTAGTATGTTATTCTTGAGTCCTGCATCTTGACATCCAATGGTTAAAATCTGATTTAGAGTTCTTTAACTTAGTATTTCCTACCTAGCCCTTCTTGTATACGAGTTCGTAATATGTCTTATATTGGAAATGATTATTAGATTTTTTTGTGCTAAAGAGAAAGATGCCCAGAATAGAGAAAACGTTCATATCAAAATTTGCTCTGGTCTCAAGTGATGACCAAACGATCTCTGATCGGGACGAAACTTTAGTATATTGTTCCCGAGTCTTGTGTCCTGACATCTAACAATTAGGATCTGATTTAGAGCTCTCTAATTTAGTATTTTCTATCTAAACCTAATTATATACGAGTTTGTATTATGTCATATATTGGTGATGACCATTATATTTTGTTGTGCCAAAAACAAAAGTGCCCAGAAGCGAGAAAATGTTCATATCAAAATTTGCTCTAGTCTCGATCGATGACGAAATGATCTCTGATCGGGACGAAAGTTTAGTATATTATTCCTGAGTCTTGCATCTTGACATCCAACGATTAGAATCTGAGTTGAAGCTATCTATCTTAGTATTTTCTGTCTAGCCCTCCTTGTATACGAGTTTGTATTGTGTCTGATGGATGTCAAGAAGAAAGACTCAGGAATAATACACTAAAATTTCATCCCGATCAGAGATCGTTCAGTCATCGATCGAGACTAGAGCAAATTTTGATATGAATGTTTTCTCTCTTTTGGGCACTTTTCTCTTCGGCACAAAAAAAATCTAATAGTCACCACCAACATATGACATAATACAAACTCGTATTCAAGGAAGACTAGACAAAAAATACGAAGATAAAGAGCTCCAAATTAGATTCTAACCGTTGGATATCAAGAGGCAAGACTCAGGAACAATATACTAAATTTTCGTGTCGATTAGAGATCGTTTGGTTATCGATCGAGATTACAGCAAATTTTGATATGAACGTTTTCTCTCTTCTAGGCAATTTTCTCTTTGGTACAAAAAATTCTAATAATCATCACCAATATATAACAATATACAAACTCGTATACAAGGAGAGCTCAATAGAAAATACTATGTTAGAGAGCTCCAAATCAAATTCGAACCATTGGATGTCAAGATGCAAGATTCAGGAATAACATACTAAAATTTCGTTCCGATCAGAGATTGGTTAGTTATCGCTAGAGACTAGAGAAAATTTTGATATGAACGTTTTCGCTATTCTGGGCACTTTTCTCTTTGGCATATAAAAATATAATAATTATGACCAATATATGACCTAATACAAACTCGTATACAAGGAGGGCTAGATAGAAAATACTAAGTTAGAGAGCGCCAAATCAGATTCTAACCGTCAGATGTCAAGATGCAAGACTCAGGAGCAGTATAATAAATTTTGTCCCGATAAGAGATGGTTTGGTCATCGATCGATACTAGAGCAAATTTTTACATGAACATTTTCTCTCTTTTAGGCATTTTTTTCTTTGGCACAAAAAAATCTAATAATCATCACCAATATATGACATAATACAAAATTTGTATACAATGAGGGCTGTATAGAAAATCCTATGTTAGAGAGCTCGAAATCAGATTCTAACCGTTGGATGTCAAGATGCAAGACTCAGGAACAATATACTAAAATTTTGCCTCGATCAGAGATCATTTGGTCATCGGTCGAGCTTAAGCAAGTTTTGATTTGAATGTTTTCTCTCTTTTTGACAGTTTTCTCTTTGGCACAAAAAAATCTAATAACCATCACTAATATATGACATAATACAAACTCGTATACTAGGAGGGCTAGGTAGATAATACTATGTTAGACAGCTCTAAATCAGATTCTAACCGTTGGATGTGAAGAGGCAAGACTCAAGAACAACATACTAATATTTCATCTCGATCAGAAATCGTTTGGTAATCGATCGATGCTTAAGCAAATTTTGATATGAACGTTTTCTCTCTTTTGGGCACCTTTCACTTTTGCACAAAGAAATCTGCTAATCATCTCTAATATATGAAATAATACAAACTCGTATATAAGGAGGGCTAGACAGAAAATACTATGTTAGAGAACTCCAAATCAGATTCTAACCATTTGATGTCAAGATGCAAGACTTAGGAACAACATACTAAAATTTCGTCACGATTAGAAATCATTTGGTTATCGAACGAGACTAGAGAAAATTTTGATATGAATGTTTTCTGTCTTTTAGGCAATTTTTTCTTTGGCACAAAAAATCTACTAATCAACACAATCATATGACATAATACAAACTCATATATAAGGAGTGCTAGACAAAAAAATACTAAGCTAGAGAGCTCTAAATCAAATTCTAACCGTTGGATGTCAAGAGGAAAGACTCAAGAACAATATATTATAATTTCGTTCCGATCAGGGATCGTTTGGTCTTCCATCGAGAGGCTAAAGAAAATTTTGATATGAACGTTTTCTCTCTTCGAGGTACTTTTCTCTTTGGGACAAAAAATATAATAATCATCACCAATATATGATATAATACAAAAACTTTTACAAGACCGGCTAGACAGAAAGTACTAAGTTAAAGAGCTCCAAATCAGAATCTAACCGATAGATGTCAAGAAGAAAAACTCAGGAATAATACACTAAAATTTCGTCCTAATTAGACATCATTTGGTCATCGATCGAGACCAGAGCAAATTTTGAAATGAACGTTTTCTCTCTTCTAGGCACATTTCTATTTGGCACAAAAAAATCTAATAATCATCACCAATAAATGACATAATACAAACTCATACATAAGGAGGGCTAGACAGAAAATACTATGTTGGAGAGCTCCAAATCAGATTCTAACCGTTGGATATCAAGATGTAAGACTTAGGAACAACATACTAAAATTTTGGCCCGATCAGAGATCCTTTGGTCATCGATCAAGACTAGAGAAAATTTTGAAATGAACATTTTCTCTTTTCTGGGCACTTTTCTCTTTGGCACAAAAAAATCTAATAATCATCACCAATATATGACATAATACAAACTCGTACATAAGGAGGGTTAGACAGAAAATTCTATGTTGGAGAGCTCCAAATCAGATTCTAACCTTTGGATGTCAAGATGCAAGACTTAGGAACAACATACTAAAATTTCGTCCCAATTAGAGATAATACAAACTTGTATATAAAGAGTGCTAGACAAAAAATTACTAAGTTAGAGAACTCCAAATCAAATTCTATCCGTTGTATGTCAAGAGGAAAGACTCAAGAACAATATAGTATAATTTCGTCCTGATCAGAGATCGTTTGGTCATCGATCGAGACTAAAGCAAATTTTGATATGAAATTTTTCTCTTCTGGGCAATTTTCTCTTTAGCATAAAAAAATCTAATAATCATAACCAATATATGACAAAAGACGAACTCGTACATAAGGAGGGCTAGACAGAAAATACTAAGTTATAGAGTTCCAAAATAGATTCTAACCAAAAGGATGTCAAGAAGAAAGACTCAGGAATAATACACTAAAATTTCGTCCCGATCAGAGATCGTTCGATCATCGATTGAGTCTAGAGCAAATTTTGATATGAACGTTTTCTCTTTTCTGAGCACTTTTCCTTTTGGCACAAAAAAATCTAATAATCACTACCAACATATGACATAATACAAACTCGTATTCAAGAAAGGCTAGACAAAAAATACAAAGATAGAGAACTCCAAATCCGATTCTGATCATTAGATGTCAAGAGGCAAGACTCAGGAACAATATATTAAATTTTCGTGCCGATTAGAGATCGTTTGGTTATCGATCGAGACTACAACAAATTTTGATATGAACGTTTTCTCTCTTCTAGGCAATTTTCTCTTTAGCATAAAAAAATCTAATAATCATCACCAATATATAACAAAATATGAACTCGTATACAAGGAGGGCTCGATAGAAAATACAATGTTAGAGAGCTCCAAATCAAATTTGAACCGTTGGATGTCAAGATGCAAGACTCAGGAATAACATACTAAAATTTTGTTTCGATTAAAGATCGTTTGGTCATCGCTAGAAACTAGAGCAAATTTTGATCTGAACGTTTTCGCTATTCTGGGCACTTTTCTCTTTGGCATAAAAAAATATAATAATCATTACCAATATATGACCTAATACAAACTTGTATACAAAGAGAGCTAGACAGGAAATACAAAGTTAGAGAGTGCCAAATCTAATTCTAACCGTTGGATGTCAAGATGCAAGACTCAAGAGCAATATAATAAATTTTGTCCCGATAAGAAATCGTTTGGTAATCGATCGATGCTTAAGAAAATTTTGATATGAACTTTTTCTCTCTTCTGGGCACCTTTCACTTTTGCACAAAAAAATCTACTAATAATCTCTAATATATGACATAATACAAACTCGTATACATGGAGAGCTAGACAGAAAATACTATGTTAGAGAGTTTTAAATCAGATTCTAACCGTTGGATGTAAAGATGCAAGTCCCAAGAATAACATACTAAAATTTCGTCCCGATCAGAGATCGTTTAATTCTCGATCGACACTAGAGCAAATTTTTATATGGACATTATCTCTCTTTTGGGCAAATTTCTCTTTGGCACAAAAAATCTAATAATCATAAACAATATATGACATAATACAAACTCGCATACAAGGAGAGCTAGACAGAAAATACTAAGTTAGAGGGCTCCAAATCAGATTTTAACCGTTGGATGTCAAGATGCAAGACTCAGGAACAATATACTAAAATTTTGTCCCAATAAGAGATCGTTTGGTCATCAGTCGGGACTAGAGCAAATTTTAATATGAACGTTTTCTCTCTTCTGGGCAATTTTCTCTTTAGCACAAAAAAATATAATAATTATCACCAATATATGACAAAATAAAAACTCGTATACAAGGAGGGCTAGACAGAAAATACTAAGTTAGAGTTCTACTAATTAGTTTCTAACCGTTCGATGTCAAAAGGCAAGACTCAGGAATAATAGACTAAAATTTTGTCACGATCAGAGATCATTTGCTCATCGATCAAGACTAGAGAAAATTTTGATATGAACATTTTATCTCTTCTAAGCAATTTTATCTTTAGCACAAAAAAATCTCATAATCATCACTAATATATGACAAAAAATGAACTCGTACATAAGGAGGGCTAGAAAGAAAATATTAAGTTAGAGAGCTGCAAATTAGATTCTAACCGTTTGATGTCAAGATGTAAGACTCAGGAACAACATACTAAAATTTCATCCCGATCAGAGATCATTTGGTCGACGATCAAGGCTAGAGCAAATTTTGAGATGAACGTTTTCTCTCTTCTAGGCAATTTTCTGTTTGACATAAAAAAATCTAATAATCATGACCAATATATGACATAATACAAACTCATATACAAGAAGAGCCAGACAAAAAATACTATGCTAGAGAGCTCTAAATTCGATTCTAACCTTCAGATGTCTTGAGGCAAGACTTAAAAGCAACATTATAATATTTCATCCCGATCAAAGGTCATTTGGTAATCGATCGAGGCTTGAGCAAATTTTTATATGAACGTTTTCTCTCTTCCGGGCAACTTTCTCTTTGCCATAAAAAAAATCTAATAATCATCACCAATTTATGACAATATAAATTCGTATACAAATAGGGCTAGGCAGTAAATACTAAGTTAGATAGCTGCAAATCAGATTCTAACCGTTGGATGTTAAGATGCAAGGCTTAGGAATATCATACTAAATTTTCGTCATGAATAGAGATTGTTCGGTCATTGACCGAGACTAGAGCAATTTTTGATATGATCGTTTTCTCTCTTCTAGGCAATTTTCTCTTTGGCATAAAAAATGTAATAATTATCACGAATATATGACAAAATAAGAACTCATATACAAGGAGGACTAGACAGAAAATACAAAGTAAGAGAGTTTGAAGTTAGATTCTAACCATTGGATGTCAAGAAGTAAGACTCAGGAACAATATACTAAAATTTCGTCCTGATCAGAGATCGTTTGGTTACCGATCGAAACTAGAGCAAATTTTGATATGAACATTTTCTCTCTTCTAGATACTTTTCTCTTTGGTGCAAAAAATTTTAATAATCATCGCCAATAGATGACATAATACAAACTTGTATACAAGTATGACTAGACAGAAAATACTAAATAAGAGAGCTACAAATCAGATTCTAACTGTTGGATGTCAAGATGCAAGACTAAGGAACAATATAATAAAATTTTGTGTCGATCGGAGATCGTTTAGTCATCGAACGAGACTAGAGCAAATTTTGATATGAACATTTTCTCTCTTCTCAGCACTTTTCTCTTTGGCACAAAAAAAATCTACTAATCACCACCAACATATGATATAATACAAACTCGTATACAAAGAAAGCCAGAAAAAAAATACTAAGTTAGAGAGCTGCAAATTAGATTCTAACCCTTGGATGTCAAGATGTAAGACTCAGGAACAACATACTAAACTTTCGTCCCGATCAGATATCGCTTGGTCATCGAGACTAGAGTAAATTTTGATATGAACGTTATCTCTCTTCTGGGAAATTTTCTCTTTGGCACAAAAAAATCTAATAATCATAACCAAAATAAGACATAATACAAACTCGTATATAAGGAGGGCTAGACAAAAAATATTAAGTTAGAGAGCTGCAAATCAGATTCTAATCGTTCTATATCAAGATGCAAGACGCAGGAGCAACATACTAAAATTTCGTCCCCATCTGAGATCGTTTAGTCATCGATCGAGACTAGTGTAAATTTTAATAAGAACGTTTTATCTCTTCTGGAGACTTTTCTCTTTGGCACAAAAAAATCTAATAATCATCTCTAATATATGACATAATACAAACTCGTACACAAGGAGAGCTAGACAGAAAATACTAAGTTAGAGAACTCCAAATCAGATTCTAACCGTTGGATGTCAAGATGCAAGACTCAGGAATAACATATTAAAATTTCGTCCCGATCAGAGTTCGTTTGGTAATCGATCGACACTAGAGAAAATTTTGATATAAACGTTATCTCTCTTCTGGGCAAGTTTCTCTTTGGCTCAAAAAAATCTAATAACCATCACCAATATAAGACATAATACAAAGTTAGAGAGCTCAAAATCAGATTCTAATCGTTGGATGTCAAGATACAAGATGCAGGAACAACATACTAAAATTTTGTCACCATCAGAGATCATTTGGTCGTTGATGTTTTGATATGAACTTTTTCTTTCTTCTGGGTACTTTTCTCTTTGGCACAAAAAATCTACTAATAATCTCTAATATATGACATAATACAAACTCGAATACAAGGAGGGCTAGACAGAAAATACTATGTTAGAGACTTCGAAATCAGATTCTAACCGTTGGATGTCAAGATGCAAGACCTAAGAACAACATACTAAAATTTCATCCCGATCAGAGATCATTTGGTTATCGATTGAGACTAGAGCAAATTTTGATATGAACGTTTTCTCTCTTCTGGGCAGTTTTCTCTTTGACAAAAAAAATCTAGTAATCATCACCAATATATGACATAATACAAACTCGTATACAAGGAGGACTAGGCAAAAATACTATGTTAGAGAGCTACAAATCAGATTCTAACCGTTGGATGTCAAGATGCAAGACTCAGGAACAACATACTAAAATTTCATTCCGATCAGAGAACGTTTGGTCATCGATCAAGACTAGAGCAAATTTTGATATAAACGTTTTCTCTCTTCTCGGCAATTTTCTCTTTGGCACAAAAAATTTAATAATCATCACCAATATATGACAAAATAAAGACTCGTTTACAAGAAGGGCTAGACAGAAAATACTATGTTAGAGTTCTCTAAATCAGTTTCTCACCGTTCGATGCCAACTGGCAAGACTCAGGGATAATAAACTAAAATTTCGTCACGTTCAGAGTTCATTTGCTCATCGATCGAGACTAAAGCAAATTTTGATATGAACATTTTCTCTCTTCTGGGCAATTTTCTTTTTGGAACAAAAAAATCTAATAAATATCACCAATATATGACAAAAAATGAACTCGTATACACGGAGGACTAGACAGAAAATATTAAGTTAGAGAGCTCCAAATCAGATTCAAACCATTGGATGTCATGATGTAAGACTCAGGAACAACATACTAAAATCTCGTCCCGATCACAAAAAAAAAAATCTAATAACCATCACTAATTTATGACATAACACAAACTCGTATTGAAGGAGGGCCAGACAAAAATACTTTGCTAGAGAGCTCCAAATCCGATTCTAACTGTGAGATGTCTAGAGGCAAAACTCAAGAGCAACATTCTAATATTTCATCTTGATTAGAGGTCGATTGGTAATCGATCGGAACTTGAGCAAATTTTGATATGAACGTTTTCTCTCTTTCGGGAAACATTCTCTTTGCCACAAAAAAATCTAATAATCATCACCAATATATGACATAATACAAACTCGTAAACAAATAGGGATAGGCAGAAAATACTAAGTTAGAGAGCTCCAAATCAGATTCTAACCGTTGGATGTCACGATGCAAGACTCAAGAACAACATACTAAAATTTCTTCCTGATCAGAGATCAATTGATCATCGATCGAGTATAGAGCAAATTTTGAATTGAATGTTTTCTCTCCTCTGGGCACTTTTTTCTTTGGCATAAAAATATCTAATAATCATCACCAATTTATGACATAATACAAACTCGTACACAAGGAGGGATAGATAGAAAATACTATATTAGAGAGCTCCAAATCAAATTCTAACCATTGGATGTCAAGAGGCAAGACTCAAGAATAACATACTAATATTTCATCTCGATCAGAGGACGTTTGGTAATTGATCGAGGCTTGAGCAAATTTTGATAAGAACATTTTCTCTCTTCTGGGAACTTTTCTCTTCTGTACAAAAAAATCTAATAATCATCACCAATATATGACCTAATACAAACTCGTATACAAGGAGGGCTAGATAGAAAATACTATGTTAGAGAGCTCTAAAACAGATTCTAACCGTTGGATGTCAAGAGGCAAAACTCAAGAACAATAAATTAAAATTTCATCCCGATCAAAGATCGTTTGCTTATCGATCGAGACAAGAGCAAATTTTGATAAGAACATTTTCTCTGTTCTGGGCACTTTTCCCTTTGGTTCAAAAGAATCTAATAATCACCACCAACATATGACATAATACAAATTCGTATACAAGGAGGGCTAGACAGAAAATACTATGCTAAAGTGCTCCAAATCATATTTTAACCGTCGGATGTCAAGAGGTAAGACTCAAGAACAACATACTTATATTTCATCTCGATCATAGGTCGTCTGCTAATCGATCGAGGCTTGAGCAAATTTTAATATCATCGTTTTCCCTCCTCTGTTCACTTTTCTCTTTGGCACAAAAAATCTAATAATCATCACAAATATATGACCTAATACAAACTCGTATACAAGGAGGGCTAGACAAAAAAAATGCTAAGTTAGAGAGCTCCAAATCAGATTCTAACTGTTGGATGTCAAGAGGCAAGAGTTAGGAACAATAGAATAAAATTTCGTCCCGATCAAAGATCGTTTGCTTCTCGATCGAGACAAGAGCAAATTTTGATATGAACGTTTTCTCTCTTCTGGGCATTTTTCCCTTTGGTTCAAAAGAATCTAATAATCCCCACCAACATATGATATAATACAAATTCACATACAAGGAGGGCTATATAGAAAATACTATGCTAGAATGCTACAAATCATGTTCTAACCATCGGTTTTCAAGAGGTAAGACTCAAGAACAACATACTTATATTTCATCTCAATCAGAGGTCGTTTGGTAATCGATCGAGGCTTGAGCAAATTTTGATATGAACGTTTTCTCTCTTCTGGGCACCTTTCTCTTCGGCACAAAGAAATCTAATAATCATCACTAATATATGACATAATACAAACTCATATACAAATAGGGCTAAACAGAAAAAACTAAGTTAGAGAGCTCCAAATCAGATTCAAACAGTTGGATGCCAAGATGCAAGACTCAGGAACAACATACTAAAATTTCGTCTAGATCAGAGATCGTTTGGTTATAAATTGAGAATATAGCAAATTTTGATATGAACGTTTTCTCTCTTTTGGGCACTTTTCTCTTTGGTACAAAAAAATCTAATAATACTCACCAATATATGACATAACACAAACTCGTATATAAGGAGGGCTAGATAGAAAATACTATGTTGGAGAGCTCCAAATCAAATTCTAACCGTTGGATGTCAAGATGCAAGACTCAGGAATAACATACTAAAATTTCGTCTCGATCATAGATCATTTGGGCATCAATCGAGACTAGAGTAAATTTTTATATGAACGTTTTCTATTTTCTTGGTGCATTTCTCTTTGGCACAAAAAAATCTAATAATCACCACCAATATATGACATAATACGAACTCATATACAAAGAAAGATAGATAGAAAATACTATGTTAAAGAGCTCCAAATCAAATTCTAACCGTTCGATGTCAAGATGCAAGGCTCAGGAATAACTTATTAAAATTTCATCCCAATTAGAGATCGTTCGGTCATCGATCAAGACTAGAGAAAATTTTGATATGAACACTTTCTCTCTTCTGGGCAATTTTATCTTTGGCACCAAAAAAAACTAATAACTAGCACCAATATATGACATAATACAAACTCGTATACAAGGAGGGCTAGATATAAAATAGTATGTTAAAGAGCTCCAAATCAGATTCCAACCGTTGGATGTCAACAGGTAAGACTCTAGAGAAACATACTAATATTTCATCTCGATTAGAGGCAATTTGGTAATTGATCGAGGGTCGAGCAAATTTTTATATGAACGTTTTCGCTCTACTGGACACCTTTCTCTTTGGCACGAAAAAAATCTAATAATCATCACGAATATATGACATAATACAAACTCATATACAGATAAGGCTAGACAGAAAGTACTAAGTTAGAGAGCTCCAAATTAGATTCTAACCGTTTGATGTCAAGAGGTAAGACTCAAGAGAAACATACTAATATTTCATCTCGATCAAAGATCATTTGGTCATCGATCAAAACTAGAGCAAATTTGATATGAAAGTTTTCTCTCTTTTGGACACTTTTCTCTTTGACACAAAAAATCTAATAATTATCACTAATATATGACGTAATACAAACTCGTATACAAATAGAGCTAGAAAAAAAATACTAAGTTAGAGAGCTACAAATTAGATTCTAACCGTTTGATATCAAGATGCGAGGCCCAGGAACAACATACTAAAATTTCCTCCCGATCAGAGATCGTTTGGTCAACGATCAAGACTAGATCAAATTTTGATATGAACGTTTTCTCTCTTCTAGGCACCTTTCTCTTTTGCACAAAAAAATTTAATAATCATGACCAATTGGTAGGTTGTCGTTAGCCTACAAATTTAATCCCCTACTTAAATTGATTTGTAGTATAGTGAAGCGAGGGTATCATCCCACAGAGATCAAAACACAAGGATGATATTTTACTTTCAAGCAAAGTATGCGTGAATCTCGAGGGGGAAATAGATGTTTAATGCAAGATATACAGATTGGGGGATTTGTTTGCTTGCGTTAAAAGTGAACAAGAAAAGAAACGAGAAGACGTGACGTAAGTTTAGAAATTTAAAACAAAGCCGGAAGTTTTCAAGAGAGAAATTGCTAAGAAAGTTTGAGTAAAAAGTTCAGATTAATTTAAGACTAATTACAAAGGTTTTCACTAAATCCTTAGGTTGTTTTTAATCATTGAAAACGAATTATATCTTAGATTGGAAAGTTGGGGTTCATCAAGCAAAGATAGATGGATTCAAAACAAGCATGACATATAACAACTTCTTGTTACTGCATTAATCCAAAACTAGCATGAACAACACAATAACAAGAGCATTAAGATCAAAATCAAG
>JAOTAX010134659.1:0-17846 GCA_025629825.1 Erythroxylum guanchezii | reverse complement strand
GGTGTTGGGAGGGGTGGGGAATGTAGTATTCCAGCATATGTTCTGGATGAGGATGAGGCAGCTATGGTGGTAGGGTTCGGATGTTGATTGGTTTTGATGGTTTCTAATAGGGTTAGCATGGATTTTTGGTTTTCTTCCAGTCTTTTGTTGGTCTCAAGCTGAGCTTTGGTCATTTCTTCTTGCATGGTTTTCATTTGTGTTTCTAATGCCTTCACTTGTTCATCCAAGGTCTTCAGTCTGGTACCTTCGTGAGCCATGGCAGCTAGAATTCTCTGATACCAAATGTAATGTACCAGCCAAATGATTAGCACAGAATGGGCAGGAAGAAGGGATTAACCGAGAAGAATAGAAGAAGAAGAAGATGATGATGATGAGAGCAGAGAGAAAAGTGATAGAGGATAAGGGAATATTTTGTATTGATTTTTCTGTATATCCCTGAGGACAACTGTAGCATAAAATATATCCTCATGTCGTGAGTTTGCTGTAACCGTTGTATTGGAAATAAAATAATACGGAAAAGAAAACAATAGTCTAATCCTTAATAGGCATTAGGCCCTGTAGTGACTAAGCCCGTGTAGTACCTAAGCTCTCTCCATCTGGATCATAACAGAGCTTTATGCCAAATTCAGCAAATGTAAATTTTGGCTTCATGAAGTCATTTTCCGTGGACATGTGATTTCTAAAGATGGGGTACATGTTGATCCAAGGAAAATTGAAGCAGTGGTAAATTGGCATGCACCGACGACCGTGGCAGAGGTAAGAAATTTTATGGGTCTGGCGGGGTATTATAGGAGATTTATTGAAGGATTCTCGATGATAGCTTCCCCTATGACTAAGTTATTGAGGAAGAACCAAAAGCTTGTCTGGAGTGATGAATGCCAGAAGAGTTTTGAGGAGCTTAAGCACAGATTGACAAGTGCTCCAATTCTGACTTTGCCCACAGGAGAGGAAAGTTATACAGTTTATAGTGATGCTTTAAGGAAGGGTTTGGGTTGTGTATTGATGCAAGGAGACAAGGTAATAGCTTATGCCTTGCGGTAGCTAAAGCCTTATGAACTGAATTACCCAACCCATGATTTGAAATTGGCAGTAGTAATTTTTTCCCTGAAGATTTAGAGACACTATTTGAGATAGAGAAGATGGTTAGAGCTGCTTAAGGATTATGAATTATTGATTGAATACCATCCAGGAAAGGCGAATGTGGTGGCGAATGCCTTGAGTAGGAAATCCTCTATTGCTCATGTTCAAACAGTGTATCTGCCGTTATTGGAAGAAATGGCGAAGCTTAGAATAAGTTTGAAACAGGAGGAACCCAATTGTGTTATTGTTAATTTCAGAGTGAGACCGATACTCAAGGAATTAAAGGATGAAATACTGGATGAGGCACACAATGTGTCTTATGCTATGCTCCCAGGTAGCACCAGGATGTACAGAGATCTAAAAGAGCATTTCTAGTGGAAAGGCATGAAGAGAGATGTAGCAGAATATGTGAGTAAGTGTCTAGTGTGTCAGCAAGTTAAGGCTGAACACAGGCACCTTCTGGCAAGTTAAGGCCATTGTCCATTCCGGAGTGGAAGTGGCAAAGGATAACTATGGATTTTCTGATAGGTTTGCCTAAGACTAGTAGGAAGCATGATGTCATATGGGTCATTGTTGATCGGTTGACAAAGTCAGCCCATTTTCTAACAATTAAATAGACTGATTCTTTGCATGTGCTAGCAAAAAAGTATATTGATGAGATAATAAGATTACATGGGGTTCCAGATTCTATAGTCTCTGATAGGGATCCTCGATTTACTTCAAGATTATGGGGAAGCTTACAAGAGGCTCTCGGAACCAAGTTGAATTTTAGCACGGCTTTTCACCCTCAGACGGATGGTCAATCTGAAAGGACCATTTGGACACTTAAGGGAATGCTCAAGGCATGTGTGATGGACTTCAAAGGTGCTTGGGACGATCATTTGCCATTGGTCGAATTTGCTTATAATAATTCGTACCACTTAAGCATTCAGATGGCTCCTTATGAAGCATTGTATGAAAGGAGATGTAGAACTCCGATATATTGGGATAAATAAGGAGAGAGGAAACTAATAGGGCCAGAGTTACTTCAGATGATAGTCGATAAGGTTAATCTAGTTAAGCAACGGCTCAAGGCAGCACAGGATAGAATGAAGAGTTATACTAATGCACACCAAAAGGAGATGGAGTATGAAGTCGGTGAGAAAGTCTTTCTTAAGACATCTCCTTGGAAAGGAGTCATGAGGTTTGACAAGAAAGGCAAGTTGAGTCCGAGATGTATGGGTCCATATGAGATTGTAGAGAGGATTGGACCGCTAGCCTATAGGTTGGCGCTGCCACCAGAATTGTCATAGATACATGACGTTTTTCATGTGTCCATGTTGAGGAGATATAGATCGGATCCATCCCACATCAATCAGACCACTGAGATTCAGTTAAGAGATGATTTGAGTTATGAGGAGATTCCAGTGGAGATTTTGGACACCAAGGAAAAAGTCCTCAGGAACAAGACATTTCAGCTGGTCAAAGTCCTGCGGAGAAACCATTCTGTGGAAGAGGCAACATGGGAGCCCTTGGAAGCCATGAAGGAGAAGTACCCACACCTCTTCAACGAATTAGGTAAGAATTTCGAGGACAAAATTCTATAAAGGGAGAGAAATGTTGGCCCCTTAAATTTTTTTTTATCAAGCATGATTAGATTAATTTTTGAGGTCTTGCTAGATTAATGTAAGTTGGAATTAATTAACATGTTATTGTGAATGGGATTAGGTGACATAGGTGAATTGAATTAAAGTTAAAGTGATAAGTTGCATAAGGGGTATTGTGGGAAGATCACTTAAGTTGTAAAGTCTTAAGGCTTTGAAAGAGGGGCAAATGGACTTTGTGAAATCACTAAGGGTTTAAAAAGGAAGAAAATTGGGTGTCTTTCAATTAAAAGAAGCAAAAAAAACGAAAATAGAGAGAGAAGAGGAAGAGAGTTTCGTGAGTTTAGAGAAAAAGAAGAGTGATGTTAGGTTTTGATTTTTTTTTACCTTCAAGAGGGATTTTGAGAATGATCAAGAAGGGGAAAAGGAAGAGGAAGGTAAAGCTTCCATTAGAGCCAAGAAAATCATTGTTGGGTGAAGATTTAAGGTAAGTTAATTTTTAATCTTTTGGATTTTTGGAGTGTTTTGGTTCAAAGAGCTTAGGAAATGTATGGGTTTAGGTATTCTAGGATCAATTTCATGCATTTGGTTCTTTGGGATTTCCAATTTGAATTCTATTGAATTAGGAAGTTTTGTCATTATTAAAGGGAGGCAAGAGAGGCAAAAGGAGCAAGAAGAGAGACATCCTTGAACAAGTTTTCAAGCAAGGAAATCAAGGTGGGTGACATCTTTATAATTGAGTAAATAACCTATTAAAGTTTCTTTCCAATAAATGGAATTAAGATTTCCAGCTACCTTGAAAATGGGCATTTATTGTTCTTTAAGATGGTTTGAGAATGTGCCATATGTTTTTGCTTATGAATTTTGTGAATGAATTTTGAGTGATATGGGAATGATTTCAAATTGGTCCATAATTGTTATATTTGTGGCTTTTAGATGATTTGACAAATGGTTATATGATTGGTATGAGATTTTGGTTGATGAATTGTGAAATGATGATGGGAATGTATGTGAAATATGTTATGTTCATGAAAGACAAGTTTTCAAAAATGTACCATATGGGCAAAATATTTTTAGTTCATGAATTACATGTTATGTGGGTTTGGTGTAGTCTATCCGAGAATTGTCACGTGCACATTGACCAAGTTAAGGCTTCTCCCACCTGCCCGCTAGTGGCACGGAGCTCCTTTATAGACTTCCTCAAGTTTACGACTACATAAGACCATTATGTGAAATTGTATTGTTCGTCATGTTTATGGATCTGCCCAAAACATTGTGATGTGCTTATGTGTTTACATGTGTTGACAAGTTGGATGAATGCTTGACTTATGTGAATAGTGAATTGGTTTGACAAGTTGAGAAATGTATGTTTTATGGATTTTATGAGAAATTGCTATGATCATGAAGGTTTTCAATGGTTTTTGCTTATTACCGGTTATAAAAGTGTTGCCCACGAGCGTTAAGCTCATCCCTACTCCTTCCCATCCACAGGTGATGAGCAAGATATCAAGTGATCGAGTCGAGTGTCAAGGCATCACTCCAATTTACACATTTTGTTCTTTTGAAGTTAAAATTTGTAAAACAAGGCTTTAGTTGCATTTTGAGAAATTATTGCTTTTGTAAAGTTTGTATTTTGGATTATGTTGTAAGGTGGCTCGAAATTCCCACTAAAGCATTGTAAAACTCTTAGTTTGATGCGAATGAAATATATATTCATTATGGTTGTTTATGGCTTTTCAAATCTTTACATTGCTATTTTTAAATTTTCATAAGGGTAGGAATTGTGTTCTGAATTCAAGAGAGAATCTAGAATAATCTAGGTGGAACTGGTAAAATTTGTCTTCTTGGAAGTTGTAGATGATCCTTCCAGCTTTCCAACGATATAAAGTTTGTAAGTTTTGGATATCGTAATGGAAAGTTATGATCATTATAAGTTGTGATGTTGCTTAGGATATGTGTGTAGGACAGCTATGGAGAATTATGGGAAATAGTGGTTTTGATGAATCAAATGGGTTGAGAATTTGGTGTTTGAATTGATATGAAGTGATTTTCCACTAGAAGAGTTGAATTTGGGGAGATTATGAGTGAATATGATGTTAGATTGGAAGTAGGAAGCATTGGAGAGGCTTTGGAGGGGTTTAGGGAACCCCTATGTCCGTTAGATGGACATTAGGTCCGTTTAACGGACCTTCTTGGGTCAAAAATGACCCCCAGCCTCACCAATGTCCATTTAACGAACATTATGTCCGTTAAACAGACCTTCTCGAGCCAAAAATGGCTCCCAACTCTGACAATGTCCGTTAAACAAACATGGATGTCCGTTAAATAGACATTCATGGGACAGCTTTAGGAAAGACCCTTTTAAAGGTAAAATCTCACTTTGTGTTCTTCATGAAAGTTGTAGATTTAGAAGTCTTCTTTCAAATAGTCTAAAAACAAACCCAATCAGACATCTATATTGAAATTTATAGTAATCACGCCAAGATATGTACAAATTTGATTGAAGGTATAAATATGTTCGATTCTTTCAGGCATAACTTCCTCATTCGACCTCCAAATGAGGTGATTCTTGAACCAATAGATTCCTAACACATGTCTCTATCTCTGCATAAAAATTTGTATCTTTTTGATTTGATTTGAAAAAGTTTGTTGGAGGGAAAGTGAGGGATCGTTGGGGAGAGCGTGTTTGGGGTATGAACACACTTAGGCCTTTTAAGCATGTCTTGATTTATAGAGCTCCGATTAAGATGATTCTTGCTTCAAAACAAACTAGAGACTTAGAGCTACAATTTCTTTGAAGAAGTCAAGTTGTAATTTTAGTGATTGACTTATGTGGGCACACCACCCTTATGGAATGATGGCTAATGACCCTACAGGGTAATGAGCACAAGGTTTATGACTCTGGATGTTGAGCTCCAGAAATAGGGTCCAACACAAACTTCACGTCTTTTTAGAGCAATCTACACATGGGTTGTGCAATTTTGGAGAAGTCCTTGATAAATCACTGATAAATCCTGCGTGACCAAGAAAAGAACGAACTTCCCGCACAGTTGCGGGGTAAGATAAAGATCGAATAACATCTATCTTAGCCTTATCGACTTCAATTACTTTTTAAGAAATAGTATGACTTAAAATAATGCCTTGATCATCCATGAAATGATACTTTTCATAATTTAAAACCAAATTAGTTTCAATGCAATGTTTAAGCACTTTTTCAAGGTTGACACTGCATATTTCAAAAGACTCTCCATAGACTGTGAGATCATCCATAAAAATTTCCATGCAATTTTCCACAAGATTAGAGAAAATACTTGCCATACACCTTTCAAACGTCGTTGGTGCATTACACAATCCAAATGGCATTCTTCGGTAAGTAAAGGTGCCGAATGGACATGTGAAGGTTGTCTTCTCTTGATCCTTGGGTGCTACCAAAATCTGGTGGTATCTTGAATAGCCATCTAAACAACAATAGTGAGATTTACCTACAAGTCTTTCAAGTATTTGATCAATAAATGGAAGCGAAAAATGATCTTTTCTAGTAATCAAATTAAGCTTCCTATAATCTATGCATACCCTCCAACCATTTTGAACACGAGTTAGTATTAACTCATATTTGCTATTTTTAATCACACTCACACCAGTTTTCTTCGGAGCTACGTGGACCGAACTTATCCAATTGTTATCCGAAATTGGATAAATAATGCTAGCGTCAAGAAGCTTCAAAATTTCTTTCTTCACCACTTCCATCATAGGTCGATTTAGACGACGTTGGGGTTGCCTTACTTCCTTTGCTTCTTCCATCAAAATTTAGTGCATGTAAATAGTGGGACTAATACCTTTCAAATCAGCCACTGTCCATCCGAAAGCTTCTTTATTCTCCTTTAACACGTTAATCAGCTGGCTTTCCTGCAAAATCATAAGTTGATTAGAAATAATAAGAGGCAGTGTATCTTTCTCACCTAAAAAGATGTACTTCAAATGACTAGGCAAGCTCTTCAACTCCAACGTTGGTGGGTTGATTAATGATGGCAACAACTTGTCTACACTTTTGGACATTTCCACGAACGTGAGCTGCTAGAGGAGTGGTTCGGTGGTCTCCACACACAATGACGTTTCCATTTGTTCACTAGATGATATCGATTCCTTTCTTCCTTGCCAACGTGATGACTTTTCCTCTTCCAAGACTATTCCAAGCTCATCTTTGTCCTCTAAAATCAAATTTTCCTACACCCATGTGTCAATAAAATCCACAGAGACAATAGGTTGTTCATCATTCAGAATTTTCATGGTATTATATATATTGAACTTAATTAATTCACCATTAAATTCCATTATTAAAGATCCATCATGAACGTCTATTTTTGTCCTAGGGGTTTTCAAGAATAGCCTTCTGAATAAAATCAGAGTGGAAGAAGATGTATCATCAGTGCCCATCTGCAAGATATAAAAATCAGCCAGAAGAAGCATAAAATATCTTCTAACACACCCTTCAGATAAACATTTGAGCGATCCGCTAATTGAATCGCTACATTAGTTTCTTTAAGAGGTCCAACATTTAAAGATTTATAAACATCATATGACATGACATTTATGGACGCACCTAAATCCAACATAGCTATTTCAATCTGGAAATCACCAATTTGACATGGGATAGTAAACATACCTAGGTCTTGACATTTAGATGGAAGCTTTTTCTTTTGTAAAATTGCTGAAACGTTCTCCCCCAATTACACTTTCTCATCAAATTTTAATTTCCTCTTTGAAGTGCAAAGCTCCTTAAGGAATTTAGCATACCGTGGAATCTGTTTAATTACATCAAGGAGAGGAATATTTACCTGATCTTTTCGAAAAGTCTCCCAAATTTCCTTTTCTTGCTCTTCCCTTTTTGCTTTGGCAAATCGACTTGAAAAAGGAGACGAAATCACCATATTTTATAGCTTATTTTGTGTCATTTCTAGTTATGAAGGTGCTTTTTGCATGATTTCTTCTTCTACCTCTCTCCTCGAATTTTTCGGAAGTGGTTCCTGCAATTCCTTATCACTCCGTAACGTGATAGCCTTCGCACTTTGATTGGGATTAATCTCCAGTTATGCTAGAAAATTTCCAGAAGTTTGTGCTTGCAATCAATTTATGGCAGTTGCCATTTGACTCATTTGATTTTCAATATTTTGGATACTTGCTTCAGTATTCTACCGAAACGTCAAAGTGTTAGTGGCCAAAGATTGAACTATATCTTCCCAGGAAGTCTTACCTTCGGAATTGGATGTTGTATTTTGATTTTGCGGAGGCATATACGATTGTCTATATTGCTAGAAATTCGTGGGTGTTTGCTGCCCTTAAGGATTCTTGTATCTCAAATTCAAGTAATCACACCACCCTAGATTGTAGGTGTTAAAAAATGGGTCATACTTACTTTGACTCGGTCAGCAAATCCTCCCATGGCATTCACCTATTTTGCATTTTCTCCTGTAAAATTGGACATACATTAGTAGAATGTCCTAACATTGAACATATTCCACATACCTTTGCTTCTTCTTTCTTTATAACCGCCAATCGTCGCATTAAAGAAGTAAGGTCATCCAATCTTTTCTCCAATATGGTCACATTCACTTCATTCATACTTTTTAGATCCATGCCCAGTATGTATTCCAAATTGTTGAGCGTTGGAAGCCATGTTCGCAATAAATTCCCTTGCGACTGTCAATGTTTTGTCAACTAAGGCACCACTGCTTGCAGCGTCAATCAGACTCCTATCTGAAAGCAAAAGACCTTTGTAGAAATATTGACTAAATAGCTGGTCGGTTATTTGGTGGTGTGGACAGCTAACACAAAGTTTCTTAAATCTTTCACAATACTCGTAGAGTGTTTTTTCTGTATATTGTCAAATTGCGCAAATTTCCTTTCGAATGCTGGCTACTCGTGATGCTGGAAAATATTTCTCAAAGAAGAGCCTCTTCATTTTAGCCCATGTTTGCACGTTTTCTCCGGTTGAATAGTACAACCAATCTTGAGCATCATTCTTAAGGGAAAATGGCAAGGCTCTTAGCTTAATTTGCTCTTCTGTCACATTCTTCGGCTTCATTCCCATGCAAACCACATCAAATTCCTTCAAGTGTTTGTACGGATCTTCTCTCGGTAAACCCCTGAAAATAGGTAATAAATGAATCAGCCCAGATTTTAATTCAAAAGTATTGTTATCACCTAAATTCGGAAAGTTGATGCAGTGGGGTTGTTGAGCATCCGTAGGCGCGGCTAATTCGCGAAGGGTGCAGTTTGCTACCATTCGTTCCATTTTTTGCGTTTGTCGCTGTTGTTTTGTCTATTTCCATAGCCTCTTTGCTGTCTTCTCAATCTCCGAATCAAATAACAATTATGTTGCTTTGTCTACTCATGTAACGTACATATATCGTTGAGAAATTCCCCAGCAACGGTGCCAAAATTTGGTACTGCTGTCACCTGCAATCAAATTCAAAAAGAAACCAACTTCTATTAATACAAATTAATGTAGTAGTGGTAAGTGGATATCGTTCCCACAAGTAATTCTAACGATAAAGAGTTTACGAGTTCAAAACTGAAATAAAGTAACGAAAAGGGGGGGTTTTGCAGTTCACGTAAACTAAGAATGTAGAAATAAAAAAAATCTGAAACTAACAAAAGTAATTGGATCTGAAAATTTAATAGAAAAACCTTGGTTTTAGATTACCGATGTTATCATGCTAAAATGGATCCTCGATATAAAATTTCAGTTCATTAATAAACATTCATTGGGGGATGTTTTCTCTTAAGTGTAAATGACTAGAAACATGTATTCTAAACTTTCTTATTAATCAACAACCTAGATACGATCGTAGGTTCAATTGAATAATAGCTTTAACAACTAAGAAACTAATGAACAAGATAATAAATGTATGACATGCAATTAATCAAGATGAGTATCTTCTTAAAATTTCCGACTCTAACGTAAAGAAAGTAATCCTAATTGCTGCTTGTGGTTAACAAAACTGAGCGTCATATTTCATTAATCTAGCTATTAAATGAATCAATCCCTAGTTGCACACCAAGAAATCAATCAATTCAATTAGAAAAAGTAATTCAGAAGATACTCAATGCTTACCAATAAAACAAACTTTATTGAAACATCTCACATAGAATAGATGATGACATGGTTTCTGTCAACCAAGAAAAGGGGTTTAGCTACTCATAACAAAAGTAAAAATCAAAGAAATAACAAAACACATAGTCTCCATCCCTGGTCTTTTCCTAAAGAATACGAAAATCTCTAGAAGAAAAGTGCAGAAACGAAAACTGAACTGAACTGAAATAAAAATACTGCAGAAAATTCTAAAAATATGCTAACTTAAGGGATAACATGAACAGTAACATTTTTTCTTCTTTTTATGCCTACTCGACCCCTTCCTTTTCCATCATCTTTTGCAAATCACATCTTCCACGTGTTCAGATTACAAATCTTTAGCAATCTGAATGAAAATCTTAAACGAATCAGATTTGAATTTGAAAGCAGATCTGCAGATTTTTTTCATCCTTACACGTGCCCACGCTTAGTCACTAAACTTGCTGCCAATCTAGAATTTTAGATTGTCTTTATTTCTTTTGCATCTTTTTGATTCAATTTCATCTTTAAAGTGTTGGAAATCATCTGAGAACAATTAAGAGACAATTCCATTAATTTTGAATAATAATTTCAACACATTAAAGAAAATTAAATAAAAAATAAGCACAAAATGACAACTTAACAGTACCTTTATAAATGAAGAAAATTACACTAAAGAACTATTCAACTACTTCAAAATGGACCAAACCAAACAAAACTATTAAGGAGACCTATTAGGAAGAATTAACCAAGTTCATCTTCTCACTAATACAATTTTTCAAACAAGAGACATTTCAACAAACACCTAATATGCATCAAACAATCATCCCAACATCACAACCAAAATTCAAAACTAAACCTTCTAACACTAACAATTCAACCTTAAATCTTCTGATCCATTCTCAAATTACTTAAACATACGAAACAAATCAAATAAACAAACAAATTTAATTAACACAAAATAACCACGGTTTGCAATATACCCCATGAAAATGCAACAATGGTGGGAGAAGAGGACGAGCCTCCGACGCTGTCGACAGACCACAGACGAGAGAGGAGAACTTGCCGGAGAAGATGACGCAGGAAGGAGGAGAAGAAAAACGAAAGGGAGGGTCTATAGGTTTGTTTTAAGCAACACAAATCGTTTTGTTTAACTTAATAACGTTCAACTGCAAGGAGACGGGGACGTATTGGTTTAAAATTTATTGATGGAATTTTCCGTCGCTATTATTCCATTAAAAAAAGTCAATATTTCATTTTTATGCCACCAATTCCCACCTTAATTGCCGACGATATTATTCCGTCGCTAAATTAAATTTTCTTGACACATTTTCCGACGGACAAATAAATATCGTCGGTAATTTGCAATAAATACCGTCGGTAATTTGCAACGGTTTGTTTTCCATCATTATTTTTCGTCTCCAATTCCTTATTTTCTTGTAGTGTCATTTAGTGCCTTATTTTTAACTTTTGTTAGTTAATTGTAAGCTTATATATAAGCCTGATCTTTCTTGGACTAAGATGCAGAAAAAGCCTGTTGCAAAGGCTGTCATATTTTTACTTTCGGTGTCCTGTCTCTTTTCTTTTCTGTAGGTTTGTTTTAAACAACACAAAACTAACATCCAACGACGTTATTTTGTTTAAGTTAATAACGTTCAATCGCAGGGAGACGACGACGTATTGGTTTAAAATTTACCAATGAAATTTTCGTCGCTATTATTCCGTCAGAAAAGTCAATACTTCATTTTTCTGCCACCAATTCCCAACTTAATTGCTGACAATATTGTTCCGTTAGCTATGGGTCCTGTCCTCGCCAAGCTTCAGAACACCATCGATCTTGCTCAAGGAAGAGGATAGAAAACTCAGAGCTTCAACAAACTTCTCAGATCTACGATGGAAAGAAATGGCTGGAGGTATTTTTGTTTAAATTTCCGCTACTTGCTTAACATCTATATACGGTTACATATGGTGTTGATGTGCATGGATTTTGTACGTGAATGTCTGTATAAAATGCATGCCTCTGCTTGGTTTTATTTATCACCCTGGTGGTTTTGGATGGAATCAGCTATTCCAAGCTCTATTGCACACTTCACCACAGCGATGTTGCTAAATCCCAATATATATTTCCATACTTCAACTGCTGCTTCTTCTTCTTCTGCTTCTTCCACTTTATAAAGTAGTTCATTTTCTGCTTCTGCCATTTCTCACTTCTCTAAGTCCTATTAGTCTTTGCATATCGTTTATGTAATCTCAGCCTAGATAAACACACCATTTTATATCTAGCTAGGCAACGCTAGCATGTTAGTGATATAGTTCCGTTTCTATATTAAGAGACATAGATGTTATGATTAATATTTTCCAAGTTGAATGTGTGAAGGCCTCTTCTTTACAAGTTAAAAAGTTCGTGAAAGTTTTCTACATTATTAAATTTCTGCATTAAATTGTATGTGTGTCTGTGTTTTGTTTTTAACAAGAATTCTTTCTGTTTTCAACTTGCAAAGGTTTCTTTCAATTTTAACATATATTTTTTATTTTTAAATTATTTTAACAAAATTTATTATTTAGTAGATCCTTTCGTTTAATAAGAGTTATCTCACAAAAAGTTACCATTGAACAAGAAACTGCCATCGAGACTTTATCATCTTACACGCTATTACTGGCTTTATTTGACAACTTAAAAATGATTACTACTACAAAAACTAAAAAGTCACGCCCGGAATCGAAATGCCATGCTATTATTATAACAGTTATATTTCATCCATTCATAGCATAATTCTTTTATATGGCGAAGACATAGTAATAGTGCGAAAGGATGCCCGAATTCAAGTTGTTCAAGAATAGCGGTGTCGAGTTTCTCGATCTGGCCAGTGATCAAGGAAATGCTTCAATAATAGATTGAACTGCACGAATCGGTTTAATGATATGACTGCTAAAACCAGCCTCTCGAAGAACAAATTCCCATTCCTTGGAAGTCCTCTCTTTACCTGAGCTGGTATGAGCCATCATCACCATGTCTAACATCAACCTCACGTACTCTAACTTGTCGTTTCTGTCTTCTCCAATTACGGCTTCAACTATTATAACTTTCCCGGTGTCCTTTGGTATAGCCTCCCTACAGTTCTTCAGTATCTGAATACACTCTTCATCATTCCAGTCATGTAAAACCCACTGCAACACCATAACTAACTAACGTCAGTTGGACTCAAGCCAAGTGAGAAATTAAACAAAGAATCTCAGGAGAAGATCTAGCTAACTTTTGTCAACCTACAAGCTATCTCAGAAAAACCATCAGAAAGCTCCTCCAGGGACGAGAGAAAACGATAACAAATGTAAATTTGAGAGTGAATATAACGATCTACATTTGTTTCTTTCAATACTAAACCCTGTTAGAGATTTAAGCAGGTTCTATTAGCTATAGTTTAAGAGGAAAATTTTTGATAAATGACCATGAGAAAAGCTGCATCAGCCTTTGGAACACTATGAAACATGTCACCAGCAGTATGGGTTAGACCATCCCTCTCTGTCGCCTCCGACACAACATGAGGAAGATCGAAGTTAATGCCATGTATCCAAGGATAAGCTTTAATCAACATGTGCAAAGCTGTCCCGTTCCCCCCACCAACATCAACCAATGTCTTAAGCCCATGAAATGTCTCTGGACAACCCTCAATTATTGCAGGCACAGCCACTCTAGCACCACAGGCCATTGATTCGTCGAGTAGCTTGCTGTGACCTGGATTTTCGACTGCAAACTTCCACAAATCTTGTCCATGAGCCGCCTCAAATGGTGGGTTCCCATCAGCCCGAACAGAGGCGCCTAGACCATGCCAAGCTGATAGCATTACGGGGCTGCTTTCAAACAAAATGAAGGATGCCATGCTATTTTCTCCTCCTGTAAGCAAACGACGAGAAAGTGGTGTTTGTACATATCCTATCGTATCTCCAGTGGTGGCTTGCTCTTTGAATATCCTGAAATGAACCAGGAACCTCATGATTCGATGAAGAGATGTTGGAGAACATTTGAGATTGGAAGCTAGCTCTGACAGTGTTATAGGATTACGACCCTGGTGGTTTTGGATGGAATCAGCTATTCCAAGCTCTATAGCACACTTCACCACAGCGACGTTGCTAAATCCCAATATATATTTCCATACTTCAACTGCTGCTGCTTCTTCTTCTGCTTCTTCCACTTTATAAAGTAGTTCAATTTCTGCTTCTGCCATTTCTCACTTCTCTAAGTCCTATTAGTCTTTGGACGTCGTTTATGCAATCTTGGCCTAGATAAACACACCATTTTATATGTAGGCAACGCTAGACTGTCAGTGATATATATAGTTCCGTTTCTATATTAAGAGACATAGATGATATGCTTAATATTTTCCAAGTTCTACATTGCCCCACATCCTTGTAATTGCTTGGATAATTTGCATCTCAATCATCACCAAGTTGGATGATTGATGCCTGTGTGACGACCGAGAAAACTTGATTCAAAACAATAAACTTTAATGAAGTAGATTTTTTTAGGCCAAGACCCTACTACTTTTTAAATATATATCTCTATCAAACACGTGTATAATGAAGACAATAAAATTTCCAAAAGTAGGTGTATATGAAGACAATAAAATATCTAAAAGTAGATCATACACAGTACAATAAGATATTATTTGGTTGTAATAATTGAATCTATTTTTTATTTTGGTTTAATTTTACTAATTAAATGAAACTTTTATTGTTTAAAAGGCTAAAAGTAAGTCTCTTAATCTTCAACTTTTTAGAGTGGATTTGGCTGGACGTCTGATCTCGTCTTACCAGTTTTAGCAATTTGTGTTCTTAGACTCTATCCTTCCAAAATTCGTGGATTTAGCACCAAAAATAATCCCAAACAAAAGAGATAACATTAATTAATATAATCTTATTACATCTTATCACGTATAATATTTATTTTAAATTAATTAATATTCATATAATGTTATATTATTCAAACAAATTAAAATTAAATGAAAGTAGTTACTTTTATAATTGAATTGTTGCCAAAAATTATGATAAATATTTTTTGTATATTATTGTAAGAGCTTATATTTTATTTTTTAAAATCTATAGATTATGTCATTTTAATAGTGATTCAATAAATGATTATAATTTGCATAATCATTAAAAGTCTTTAAAAATATAAGGTTATGTGTTAGGCTTAAATTTAAAACTTTTATAATGTTGAAAGTAGGACTTATCATGAGTAAATTTGGGTATAAATTTATGCCTGATTAGTTTTAACTAAAATCTAAGTTTAAGTCTAATGTGAACACAATCAAATTAGATATGCAAGCATCAGTATTTATGAAGATTTTTACAACTTTGATTAATTTGTCCTATATAAAGTATTGCAAATACAGTAAAACCAAAATCATTAGCCATAATTTTGAAAGTATTCTTTCATGGTTCATAGTAAAAATTGGTTTTAAAATACTGAAAAAAAAAACCAACAATCTCAAAAGAAGGAAGATAAAAAGAGTATAAATTCCAAAATTAAGTTAGAGTTAATATGCTTTTATATAATTTTTAATCTTTTATGTAAAAAATAGATAAATAAAAATATGCAACATTTCTTCATTTGTGTTTATAAAACCCTAAAATTTCCTTTCATCGTCAAAAATCTTGTGGAACTTGTATTAAATATAAATGGAATTTATAGTAACTTTTGGTATTCAAACACATGTAAAAAAATTCTTTGAAAGAAGGAATGAAGTATGGAATACAAAGAAGATTTATAGACTCGTGTATACATTGCAACAAGGTTTTCTAATAATTTTAAGAAATCAAAATTAATCAAGGAAAGCATTTCTCAATTTTAGATTATGATGATATGGGAACATGTGCTAACTGTTGCAGGGATAAGTTGACTAATAAGGAAGAATGGTCAAATCATGCTTTTGACTTGTTGAGTCTGATACATAATGATATCGGTAGACTTTATACAGTTGCATTGTGCAATTCTAAATGTATTCTGACATTTATTGATGATTATTCTCATTACAGTTATGTATTCTTGCTTAAAAACTGAAGGTTGAGAACCAATTTAGAAAATTTATCAAGACAGTCAAATTTAACCATGGAGGAGAATATCATGGCAAACATGGTGTTTCAGGACTTTAAAAGGTCCGTTTGTCAGATATATGGAATCAGTTAGAATAGTTACTTAATTCACTATGCCGAGTAGTTCTGAGCAAAATGATGTGTTGCCGAAAGGCATAATCGCACCCTAAAAGACTTGAAGAAGTCGATGAAGAATAGGACTAATTGACCTAATTATTTAAAAGTATGAAAACCCAGCCTTGCACACATTCGTGTATTGGGCTGTCCTACTGAGGTAGTATAATCCTTATAAAAAAAGATTACATGCTCATTCCGTTCATTGCTATTTAGTAAGATATCCTGATCACTTTAAAACTACAACTTTTACTGTATAGAAGGAGGGACCATAATAGTGGAATCACAAGCAGCTAAGTTTCTGGAATACAATGTATATGACGATAGTAGGCTCTTTGACCTTTCAGATGGTAGCAGGGTGGATACTATAGTTATTATGTACTCGCCATTCATACAGCTAGATTCGATGGATCTAAGTCTCTATACTATGCCTGTACAGGAATAGGAACTCATACCTGTACGTACAGAGGTTCCTAGGGGTACAATATCTAATACAGTTAGGTAAATCCACCAGAGTGAGACGATCTGCTATCCCTTCTGATTACATAGTTTATCAAGTGTACAAGACTATGCTATTAGAAATGTTACGGATCCAGTTACTTTTACAAAAACTATTTCTGGACTCAATGCGGATATGTGGTGGGATGCAATGACTGATGTGATGCAAGCCATAAAGTATAGTAAGGTCTGGGAGCTAGTTGATTTGCATCAAAACTAAAAACCCGTCGGTTGTAAATGAAGTATTAGAACTAAAGGATTTTAAGATAGAGTTCAGCGGTTTATGGGCTCACTTAGTTGCCTAATGGCTCACTCAGGGAGAAAGGTTGCCTTTATGTTACCTTTTCTCTCATATCCTCATAGGATACATTTTGAGTAACTATGACAATTGTAGCTCATAATAATATAAAGTTACATTAGATGGCTGTCAAAACTGCTTTTTTTAATAAAGAACTTTACGAAGTGTATATTACAACCTCAAAGATTTCAAGATCCAGATGAAACTGACATGATTTGCACGTTATGCAAATCAATATATGGTTTACATCAAACTTTCTGAAAGTGATACCTTACAGTTGATAAGGTTATGACCTCTTTCGGCTTCATGGAAAACAAAGCTTAAAAGATGCTTGTACTATGAGGTAAGGAGAAGCAAAGCTATCTTCCTATCACTGCATGTGGATGATATATTGCTCACGTCAAATTACTTGACCATGTTGTATGAGGTTAAACAACTTTTGATCAAGAACTTTGACACGAAGGACCTTGGCATAGCATCTTTTGTCCTAAATATTGAGATTCACCAGGACAATTCTCAACACTCATCAGACCTCTCATAGAATGCATACATTAAGTATGTGTTGGTTTAATACGGTTAATAGTAAACTTGTCGTAGCACCTATCTCTTATAGTGAGAGATAATTTTTGGCACAGTATCCAAAGAATAAAGTAAAAAGAGAGGTTATGATGAATGTTTCATATTCTAGTACGGTTGATAGCCTGATGTATGCTCGACTATGTACTAGACAGGACATTGCATTCACTGTTTAACTATTTGGTCAATATCTGGTTAATCCAGGTATAGACCATTGAAATGTAGTCAAGCGAGTGTTGAGATACTAACTGCTTGTTTGGTTCACAGAATGGAATAGATAAGGAATAGAATAGTTATTCTTTGGAATAGAAAAGATGATGAATAGAATAGAATGTGTATTACTTTGTTTGGTTTAAGGCATGGAATAGTTAAAGAATTTCTAGTCCATTGTTTGGTTTGAAAATATAAACTTGGAATAGGAAAGGAATAAGTAACAAAAAGACCAAAATGTCCTTATTATTATTATTATTATTATTATTATTATTATTATTATTAT
>JAOTAX010134505.1:0-17875 GCA_025629825.1 Erythroxylum guanchezii | reverse complement strand
ACTCAAGTGATTAAAATAATAAAGAACAAAATAATAATACACTTGAGATAAAAAGAACAACTTCCCGATGAGTTCCGCTCCACTGAAATAAATCTGGAAGTCGTCACAACAAACAATCGAATTTTAGTGCAGACTTGCTATAACCATAATCTCTGGATTTGCGCGATAATTACTTGCCGACAATTGATCAATCAAAATGAGTACAACGTCCCTCTTTCTGCAGCCCAGTTGTATGAAGCATACAACTTCCAAGAGTGACTAGAGAAACTACCAGAGATGAGAGGAGAGCACATATGGACTCTTGGAATTTTTTAAGTAAACCCATAATCTTTCTCAATTGGAGAAAGCACGCACACCACCAGTGAAAGCAATTTCCTTACTCACTCACACCATATGATTTAGCTCAATATCCCCCACTGTGTTAATTCACCAATCAATTTGCTCACACACGCAACACCCATTCACACGCTCCTGCGTTACTCCACACACCACCACTACACAATCAAACTTACAATCCCCATTCCACACCTAGCGTGATCTACACAACAGTAACACAATATGCCCATCAATACTCAGTCAACCAATCAAGACACCCATGAAGACCACTCACGCAAGCTTGTCGTTTTTCACCTAAAACTCACATATACATCAACTACACATTTTTGCCGCAGCCAGCCTCTTCTAGGTTTTTTTTTTCAACTTACGTAATCACATAAACTTATTCCAAAACAAGGAGATATGCATACCTATTAGAAGGACTTCAAGATTCCACCGAAATTAATAGACTTTTACCCAAACAAGGAGATATGCATATAAAATATATTCTATCATAAATGCAATCTTATATGTCCAATTTAAAATGCCAAAACTAAATAAGGAATATATAAAATATATTCTAACAATCTCCCCCTTTTTGGCATTGTTTGTCACAAATAGAAACTCCCACTAAACAACATAATTGGACATATAAATCAAATGCACAATCCATAGGACAAATACTCCTCCTTAATCAACATCAAGTTCTCCAATCATCCAAATTTCTCCCTCTTGGGACAAAAAGATGCCAAAAAGTAAGATGAATAGTCACATATATATCTTGAAATCTCCCCCTAAATGTAACATTCACCATAAACACTGTGATGTCTCCTCTTTGGGACAGAAACATAATCATAATAATCACCAATAGATGCAGCGGAAGAATCATAAGCATGCCAAGAAGACAATTTACCACCATCCAAAACACATGCCAACTTATCACTACTTACTTCAATTCCATCTTCATTATATCGATCAAATTCATAAACCCAAGCAATGAACTAAGTGTTGTCAGCGTAGTGAGAGAGAGAGATACCTGAGAGAGAGACCCATACTGATGAGAGAGCTGAGAAGTCTTCGGTAGAGCCAAATAAAAATCACGAAGCAAGCTACTAAAAGATAAGACGTCAATAGCAACATAAACTAAAGAACAAAAAAAGTCTTTCTTTTTTTTCCTTTTTTTGCCTTTTGTTTTTTTGTTTTTGTTTTTTTGTTTTTTTTTTGCAACATAAAAAATACTTCAAAAATGTAAAGTACACTGTCCCTGTGCCCCTCGAAGAATCTCAAACCTAGTGTTTTTCTTTGACTCGAATGAAGATGTGCAACACAAATAGCCTGTAAGTTCTTGATAATCAACCCTTTTTCTTTCTCTTGTTTTTCTTCTTTCGCTCACATCTCCAAAAACAATTTCTGCTGGATGATTTCTTCGGATTCGAAATGAAGAACCTCGGTTCAAATCAACTTCCATTGTTTTGGTTGGTTTATCATCCGAAGTAACTGAAAGTTCTTCAGTTTCTGCAGTTACTTCCTCAGCAGTAACTAACTATAAATCTAGGCATTTTCTTTTTTTTCCTTCACTATGTTTTTGTGCTTGTATTTGCCCCTTTCTAATCCAAGCTTGCCTCTATACCATGGGATGCTGCTGGAAATTTAATGGAAAGTGTCTAGATTTTCGGTTTTGACCTCTTTGAAACATAATTTGTAACATCTTATAACACCTTGGCCTTATGTGCCCGATAACTCCACAAAAATGACATGTGGGTATAAATCTTCGACTTCTTTTCGATGCTTCTACCTTTTGGGCTGATCTGGACATTTCAAACTTTTCTTCATCCACTTTCGAACACTCGCCTTTATAGCCTATACCCTCGAAATTCCCTTTAACCTTACCAATTTCCAACAACTTTTCTAGCTTTTCCGTGCCTCCATTCAACATTCTCAATCCCTTTTCAGTACTTACCAACTTCATTCTAGCTTCACTAAGCTCATCCGACGTCAACATCAACTTCTTTTCTAACTCTTGTATGGTGTTCTTCATGGAAAGATTCTCTGCCTCCAATCTTTCATTCTTTCTACACGTTTTCACCCACTTTTCATATATAGCCTTGTAATCCTTGTCTTTTTTATCATCTAGGCCACTTCCATTACTGCCATAATTTGATAATAGGTCTTGAGATGAGTTGTTTTTGAAATTTTTCGATTTTCTCTCTTTTCCAATTTCAGTTACTTCCTTCGCAGTTACTGTTAAGCAAGTAACTGGACTTTTGCTATATAAGGCAGCCAACGCAGCACTATTCGTTATTTCTTTTTTGCTACCATATTCACTCTTAGAATCATTCTCAATCCAGGTGCTTGTGAAAGACTTTCCTTTTCTCTTCTTCACAGTATTGACACATTAGGATTGAATATGTTCGAAACCTTGACATTCATGACTTTCCTTCTGTTCACCCTTTTGTGTCTTGATTTGTTGTATTGAATTCTTACATGATGAACTTCTGCCATATTGTCCAAAATCGGACTTGTCCTTCTTCATTCTTTTCATCCATTTACCAAACTTTCGTGTGAGTAGTACAAAGTCTTCGTTTTCATCTTTTGCATCATTCACACTTTTTCCAGTTTCCATCTATAGTGCCTCTCTTGTAGCCATGTTCGCGAAATTAGGATCTGCACCAACTTGCTACTAAGTTCTGAATCGGTGACCTTGCTCTGATACCAATTGAAAAAACCGAAGGAGGTTAATAATTTCGCAAACTGTCCGCAAATTTCCTTAACACCAATAAAATATAAAAACAAGCAAAACCGAAATAATAAAAACGCCAAAAATTTGGTAACACAGTTCGGCACACCTTGCCTACGTCTACGGGGCCCTCACTCAGCTTAATCACTTTCACGAAAATACAATAGATTTACCACAAGGTTTTACTGAGCTGACACCACTCAACCCTTAGCACTATCTCTCAACCTCACTTCCCGTGAAAGAATTCACACTCAATAGTACGACCGCCTCGTACTATCCTCGTCAGATGATTTTCTCAATCAATCTTTTAACGAAAGAATAATGAACAAATAACTCAAGTGATTAAAATAATAAAGAACAAAATAATAATACACTTGAGATAAAAAGAACAACTTCCCGATGAGTTCCGCTCCACTGAAATAAATCTGGAAGTCGTCACAACAAACAATCGAATTTTAGTGCAGACTTGCTATAACCATAATCTCTGGATTTGTGCGATAATTACTTGCCGACAATTGATCAATCAAAACGAGTACAACGTCCCTCTTTCTGCAGCCCAGTTGTATGACGAATACAACTTCCAAGAGTGACTAGAGAAACTACCAGAGATGAGAGGAGAGCATATATGGACTCTTGGAATTTTTTAAGTAAACCCATAATCTTTCTCAATTGGAGAAAGCATGCACACCACCAGTGAAAGCAATTTCCTTACTCACTCACACCATATGGTTCAGCTCAATATCCCCCACTATGTTAATTCACCAATCAATTTGCTCACACACACAACACCCATTCACACACTCCTGCGTTACTCCACACACCACCACTACACAACCAAACTTACAATCCCCATTCCACACCTAGTGTGATCTACACAACAGTAATACAATATGCCCATCAACGCTCAGTCAACCAATCAAAACACCCATGAAGACCACTCACGCAAGCTTGTCGTTTTTCACCTAAAACTCACATATGCATCAACTACACATTTTTGCCGCAACCAGCCTCTTCTAGGTTTTTTTTTTCAACTTATGTAATCACATAGACTTATTCCAAAACAAGGAGATATGCATACCTATTAGAAGGACTTCAAGATTCCACCGAAATTAATAGACTTTTACCCAAATAAAGAGATATGCATATAAAATATATTCTATCATAAATGCAATCTTATATGTTCAATTTAAAATGTCAAAACTAAATAAGGAATATATAAAATATATTCTAATAGTTTTTATCTGCGGCTGATTCATAGTTGTGCGAAACTACGTCCTTCGTAATTTTCAGCATAAACTTGAGTGGTCACCAGTCACCACAGTAGCTATATTACCTCAAAAGTCTTGGTGCTTAGTTTCCAACTAAGAGAACGAGAGACGGATTTTGATGTTAACGGTATCTAATTAACCTTCAGAAAATTTGTTCTAGTTCAGTTTGCGGAATTGATAAATATAGTGTTCTAATTAACTATAGTGTTTGTCAATGCCCAGGCAATTGGAAGAGACCCTGAGTTATGGGACCAGCCTGAAGAGTCAAGGCCCGAGAGGTTCTTGAATACTTCAGTAGATATCAGAGGTCATGACTTTCAATTGATTCCTTTTGGGGCCAGTGGGAGGGGGTGCCCTAGAATTTCATTTGCAACGGCAACTACTGAGCTTTTTCTAGCAAACCTTGTGAACCAGTTCGATTGGGCTTTGCCATGTGGGGCTAGTGTGGATGATCTGGATATGAGTGAAGGCTCTGGTTTCGGCCTCCATGAAAGAGTTGCCTTCGTTGATCATCGCTGTACCAACTCCTAGCTCTTATTAAGTCATATTTAGGTGTAACATATAATTGGTGAACTTCAATAGTGTAAACTATGGAGGTGTGGATGAATTAGCCCGTGTGCCTCAATGAAAGAGAATGTGACTACTATTGGTGGAAAAAGATTAATATGTGTCGTGGAGGTTTTATACTTCCATATGTAGGGAAAGAGAAATGTGTATTGTGACGTATAGCTGCTGTAACTCTTGCGCTCCTATCGCTGATATATTTGGATCGTGGATAAGGATAAAGTTTGTGGTGTCAAATGAAGAACTGCTGACAAATTCTGCATGTCCACACCGTTGGATAAGGATAAAGTTTGTGGTGTAAAATGAAGAACTGGTGACAAATTCTGCACCATTCATATTCATAATCATTTCCAGGTTTGAATCTACTCGAACCTTGCAAAGAACTAAATTAGAGTTTTGTGTAAGCAAGTAATAAATAAATTTTTTAACATGAATTTACAAATACATTTTCAAAGAAGTTTTATGACTTTTTTAACAAAATTAAAAAATTTGATTGATAGATTGAAGATGAATAACAACATTAGGAGAGCGACAGTACTTTTCTTAGTCTCCTACAACAAAAACGACACTACAAGAGTAGATAACAAGAACGACATCATTATTTATCCAAGACAAGTCGATTATAAAAGAGGTAAAAGGCCTCTCTCATCTCCACATCAAAGATGCTAGTATTTCCAAATTATAACTATGAGAACAGAGGTAATCCAGAAACTTTCCGACTTGCTTCTATCATCATATTGACAATATGACAAACTAACCCCCTAAGCAGGCAATATATTTTCAACAAGATAGTCCACAAAAATAATTAACTAAAGATACCATTTACACTTCATCTCTATAGAAAGATTGAGTTAGATGTTGCATACCAAGATACATTTTCTTGTTTATGAGAATTGTTTAATCCCTTATTGTTAGTATTTGAGATTTTTCTTTCTCTTCCTAACTGATGTCCTTTTAGCAATTTTTAGTTGCACACAAAAATCTCCTGGAATGTCAAGGATTTGGTCCATAGCTGACGGAGAATCACAATTCTCTGCTGCCAAATCTAGACTGCTTTATCGAGGGGAAACTATTTTTTATTTTGCATTTTGAGAGATGATATTCCTAGTCTCCTAACTTACCACACCATATAATCATTGGAGTTTACCACTATTGTATGTTCTTCATACTCCAGCCTAACTTTATAATTCTCATTTTGCCCAATAGTTGTTAATGAAATCAACATGTTGGCCCGATCCATCTGACAATGCTTTAACTATTACAAGGTGACGTGATGCACTTCAGTTTCCAAATTATCGCAATCCACTTCAATAGCACTACAAACAACATTCTTCATTCTATTTGCTTGAACTACTGCTTTACCAATAGCAGAATATAACATAACTTTACCATCAGCACCATCCCTATTATTTACTTCCTCTACGCTACGACTATTTTTAACAGCCTCAATAGGGACTATATCAGATACTACACCACTAACATCAACCCTAATACATTCAACCGCATCAAACCCACCATTAACATCATCCATATCACTACTAAGATGAATATCTGGCTTCACTAAGGGTGCTTCAGAGATAAGTTCCTTGTGTTCAACTACTGCGCTAACCTTATTGTCAACTACAGCAGAAACTAGTAACTCATCATTAGTATGCTAAATATCCACAACATAATCAATATTAACATTAACTACATTATTCTCCCTCTCAGCCTCATTAGAAGCATTGTCCTGCAGCTCCAGTAGTGTATCAGGGGATTGCTCCATAGCAACCGAATTCTCATCCATTAAGTCATATTGGCCTCCAAAATCTATTCTTCCATAACTGATTTTTGCTTCAAATTCCTACCCCTTGACTCCATCTCCTTGCTAATAGGGTTGTGATGAACCACTAACGCAGGGGAGTCAACTACTTCCCCTTTGGATGCCTCTGCTTCACCAGACCTCATAATTTCAGAATGATTCCCTATTTTAAACTTATTCCCGTTGGTTGCCATGTTTTCTTCCCAATAGTTGGCTTTCAAGGATAAAAAAAATCTAGCGAGGTTCGAGCCAAGCCTTACTACTGTTCGAAGTTTTTACTCTCAGCCTTGATTTTTTTGTTTCATATTTTTCCATCCAACTTTGAACGAGTCATTAATTATTTATTTTTGGTATGAATCCCGATAAAATCTTAGCTAGTTTGGCTTCTTTGTTCTTTCCGTGGCCATTTTGAACTCGGTTTCCTATATCTACTAAAACTATGCGTGGCAACAAAAACAGACGCCTATCAAAGTTGAAATAAATAAATAAAAGTCAAGATAGCTGCCAAGTCTTAATTTTCCTAACGCCAACTTCTACCAAATTCGTATGTATGACTCTTTGTGGCCGAAATTAAAACAAAATATGATGAATCATTTGGTTCTAGCGAAGCTTTACTATTTAGTTTGAAAGATCTCTAGCTAGAACTCAATGAAGTAAGTAGCAGGTGAAGTATTTCTCTAAACCTCTGGATGCGCCTGATTGAAGCAAATAGAAAATGTCGACTTTCCTTCAGTTTCTAGAGCAACAAGTGACCTCAATCTCGCTGTTGCTTCCTCTATCCTTCACTGTCTTAACATTGGTGGTCGTCTACTTGATATTCAAATGGTCTCCAGCGAGCAGCAGCGACGTTTTGTTGCCACCTTCTCCACCAAGGCTTCCAGTCATAGGAAACCTCCACCAACTTGGGATGCACCCACATCGGTCTCTTCGATCCTTGGCACAAACCTACGGCCCCATCATGTTGCTTCGGTTCGGTAGCATCCCTGTCCTTATTGTCTCGTCAGCCGAGTTTGCTCGTGAGATCATGAAATCGCATGATCTTGCCTTTGCAAACAGGCCTAAATCAATCGTTTACGAGAAACTTCTTTACAACTACAAAGACGTGTCCACGGCACCTTACGGTGAGTATTGGAGGCAGGTTAAAAGTTTATGCGTTATGAATCTTTTGAGTAACAGAAGGGTGCAGTCATATCGCAGTGTCAGAAAAGAAGAGGTGGTTCATATGATTGAGAAGATCAATAATTTTCTCTCTTCTTCATCTTTAGTAAACTTGAGCCAAATATTTTCTAGTGTAACTAATGACATAGTGTGTAGGGTGGCCATGGGAAGAAAGTACAGTGGAAATGATGAAGGAAGAAATTTTAAGGAACTATTGGGAGAGTTTGTGGAGTTGTTGGGGGTTGTTAATGTAGGAGACTATATTCCATGGCTTAAATGGCTAAGTCGTCTTAATGGTTTAGACCATAGATTGGAGAAAGTGGCGAAAGAGTTTGATAGTTTCTTAGATGGGGTAGTGGAAGAGCATCTGGGGAGTGATGGACGTCATGGATATGTTCAAAGCGAAGAAAAGGAAGACTTTTTGGATGTCTTGCTTCGACTTCAAGAAGAAAATATGGCTGGGTTTCCTATAGACAGGACCAGCGTAAAGGCTATTATCTTGGTAATACTCTTTTTGCGTTTTGGTCTTAAGTCTGTCTTACATTTGCATCAACCATACTCCACCAATATATGCTAGGGATACTGAAATTGTATACAAGAACACTTCACAATGAAAATTAATAAATAAAAACCTAACTACTACGTTTCTGAATATAGTTAATTCATTTTCTTCTTATACTGCTCCGTTAGTCTTTCCTCATGTGTTTTTTCTTGAGCAAGCCCTTACTAGTCTTTCCTGAAGAACTAGGATTGCAGTGGGATATTGACATGTTTAATTTTTTAGCATATATCGCTGGCATGAAATTGATAGCAATTTGGAGAGTATTAGCAAAGGAATTGTTTTTTTTTCCCCTCTTTATCGGCAGAATAGAACTTAATTTGGACAAGTATCCTCGTCCTCGTCCTCTCCTCTTCAAATGCACCTTCCAAAATATAAATATAATGAATGAAAGGCACTAATGCCTTCTTATCAAGTTATCGTCTGAGCTAGTATATCCATGACTCGTAGGAACTGCCTTTGTTATTAAGCATCTAAAATTTGACTGAATAGCTAATCTTATTTTGTCTTTGCCATGATTGGTCAAATGTAAATTGCTTTGCTTTCCAATGTTCAAAAGCACATGAAACAAAATTTCTTTGGTACATTTCGTGTTAGGATACGTTTGCTGCGGGTACGCACACCACGTTTACAGTGCTGGAGTGGGCGATGACGGAGCTCCTGAGGCATCCAGAGGTCTTAAAGAAACTACAAAAGGAAGTGAGAGAGATAGCCAATGGCAATTCTTTCGTAACGGAGGACGACTTGAGCAAAATGCACTACTTGAAAGCTGTGATCAAAGAAACACTTAGGCTGCACCCTCCCGTTCCATTATTAGTCCCTCGCGAATCAACCCAACATGTCCAAATAAAAGGCTTCGACATTTTACCAGGAACACAAGTCTTTATCAATGTTTGGGCTATTGGAAGAGCCCATGAGTCATGGGATCAACCAGAGGTGTTTCGGCCAGAAAGGTTCCTGAATTGTGCTGTAGATTTCAGAGGACATGACTTTAATTTAATACCATTCGGCTCTGGCAGGAGGAGTTGTCCGGGTGTGGAGTTTGCATTTAGTGTCGATCAGGTCGTATTGGCAAATATTGTTTACAAGTTTAATTGGGCATCGCCTAGTGGAGCGAAAGGCGAGGATTTGGACACTAGTGAATCCACTGGTATTACCGTTCATAGAAAATTTCCGCTTAATGCGATTGCAACCCCATATCCTTGTTAGTATATGTAATAAACCAAAAATGTATTATATTCCAGTCTACCAGAAGACATTGCCGCATAAGAATGAACTTGTTGAAAGCTTTGATGGGCTACAAAAATTAAAAAAAACTTTCACAAAAATATGTACTTGTATTGATAACAAAATTTACGAGTACAAAAAATTGCACATAAGATTCAAATATTTCTCTCTAAGTGCTACTGCACTTTTCCTCTCAATCTTTCTTTTTCAAAGAGCTACGGCTCTCTCTAAACACTTATCTTTTCAAATGCTCTCTATTTTCTTCTCATGCCTATAAATGGTTACAAGAACACATATATATGGACATGCTAAAGGACTTCAAATACAATTTGGCTACTTCTTACATTAATTAACTCATTCTTATCTTCAAGACTTCAAATACAATTTGACTTCTACTTTGACTCATCCTTATCCACAAGACTTTAAATTTTGGCCACTTCTTTGACACATCAAATAACTCATCCTTATCTATAATATTTCAAATACAATTTCGCTACTGCTTTGACTCATCTTTATCCATAATGAAGGAGGGTATGTATTTTCTAACACTCCCCTTCAAACCTGACTTCTCATGCCAAGCATTTCTCTCAGTCTGCGGAACACTTCTTTATTCAATGGCTTTGTAAAAATATCTGCCAATTGGTCTTCTGTTCTACAGAACACCAATGCCACAATTTTTTTTTTCACCTGTTCCTGAATAAAATGACATTTTATGTGTTTGCTTCGACTGTATGCCACTGGATTCTTTCCAAGTGATATGGCAGACTTGTTGTCAACATATATTCTTGTCAGACCTTCTTGTGCATGACCCAACTCACTTAAAATATATCTCAACCACATTGCTTGACATGAACTCGCTGTTGCAGTTAAATACTCAGCTTCACATGTTAAAAGGGCAACCGTTTGTTGCTTCTTTGATGACCATGAAATTACCGCTAACCCACTGTGAAAGGCATAACCAGAAGTACTTTTTCTATCATCCACATCTCCACCAAAATCACTATCTGAATAATCAATTAATTTCGAATTTTGAGAATGTGTATAGAATAAACCTTGGTCAATTGTACCTTTAATTTATCTCAAAAAAATTTTACTGTGTCAAAGTGATCTTGTTTGGGCTTCTCCATATATCTGCTAACTAGACCAACTGCATATATAATATCTGGTCTTGTGTAGGTCAGATACCTCAAACTTCCAACCAAACTCTTGAATAATGTTGGGTCTATAAATTTTCTGTCTGAATCACTTTTTAACTTTATGCTTGCTTCAACAGGTGTGGCTGTTGGATTGCAATCTTTCATTTTGAACCTCTTTAAGACTTCATCTGCATACTTCAATTAAGAAATGAAAATTCCTTCTCCTGTTTGTTTCACTTTGACTCCAAGGAAGTAGGTCATTTCACCTATATCGGTCATCTCAAAGTATTTGGTCATGGCTTTCTTGAAATCATCAAACATACTTGGATTATTTCCTGTGAAAATAATGTCGTCCATATATAAGCACACGATGATATCTCCTTGTTTGTTTTTCTTCGTGTACAACACATGCTCATACAGGCTTTTCACAAATCCGTTCATTTGAAAGTACTCATCTATTCTTGTATTCCAAGCCCTCAGAGCTTGCTTCAATTCATGAAGAGCTTTCTTCAGTTTGTAAACTTTGTCTTCCTGACCTTTTTTGACATATCCAGGTAGTTGTTCAATATAAACTTCTTCTTCTAAGTAACCATTCAGAAAAGCTGACTTCACATCCATCTGGTAGATCTTCCATTTGTTTTGTGCTGCAAGTGCTATGAGAAGTCTGATTGTATCAATTCTTGTGACTGGAGCAAATATTTCTTCATAATCAATTCCATATTTCTGTTTATAACCTTTCGCGACTAACCTTGCCTTATATCTTTCCACCTTTCCTTCTTGATTGGTTTTTGTCTTATATATCCACTTGACTCCAATTGGTTTATGTCCTTTTGGAAGACTGGTCAATTCCTATGTATCATTTCTTTGGATGGCACCCATTTCTTCATTCATTGCTTTTTCCCATTTTTTGTCTCCAGCGGCTTCTTCGTATGCTACCGGATCACATGCGACCATTAAACAAAAAAAATGAATAGTAAATTGTATCTATTCGTTCAGTAGAATCATCGAGTTCACTGAGATTTCTTGTTTTAATTGATGCTCACCCTGAATTGTTGTTGCTGCTACTACTTGGTGTTGACGATGTCAATGCAGGTGTTGTTGGTGGACTTTGTGGAGGAGAATGATTATCTTGTTGTTCTTGTAAATCTAGGTCATCGTCATCTTTATCATCAAAAAACATTCCTTGAATGTTCTTTTCTTCTTTGCTCCATCTCCAGTAGTCTGCTTCATCGAACTCAACATCTCTTAAGATGATCATCTTCTTAGTTAAGGGGTTGTACAATTTATATGCTTTGCTCCTGCTGTCGTAGCCAATGAAAATGAATTTCTCCCCTTTATAATCCAAATTCTTTCTTTTTTTGGTCAGGAATATGGGCATATGCAATGCACCTAAAAATCCTGAGATGTCCAACACCTGGTTTGCTTCCACTCCACACTTCATTAGGTGTAATAAATTTAATGCTTTTTGTTGGACGTCGATTCAGCAAATAGACTGCACATACCACGGCTTCAGCCCACAAATTCTTTGATAAATGCTTTTCTTTCAACATGCTCCTTGCCATATCAAGAATTGTACGATTCTTTCTTTCAATGAAACCATTTTGTTGTGGTGTATATCTTGCTGTCAACCGATGAATGTCTCCATGCTTCTTACAATAATTCTCGAACAATTTTGAGGTGTACTCGCCTCCTCTATCGGATCTGAGTATCTTCAGATACTGTCCACTTTGTTTTTCGACCATCGCTTTGAACTCTTTAAACTTATCAAGAGCCTCTGATTTTTCTTTCAAAATATACACCCAATATTTTCTACTAAAATCATCAATAAAAGTTAAATAGTACCTATTTCCTCCGACTGATGGTACATTAAATGGACCAGCAATATCTGTATGGACAATCTCTAGCGGCCTTCTGGCTCTCCATGATTTTCTAGTTTTAAACTGTTGTCTGTGTTTCTTTCCTTTGATGCAGGCTTCACACAACTGCTTTGGTTGATCAATTTCTGGTAATCCGTTCTCCATCTTTGACTTTGATAATAATTTTAGACTGGTAAAACTAAGATGATCGAACCTCAAATGCCATAACCAAGGTTCATCTTCTATGACTGACTTCATGCAATTTATCAGCTCATTTTGTACGTCAAGTGTGAAAAGACAATTCTTCGTCATCTTTATTCTTACAATCAATTCTCCCTTCTGATTCTAGATGGTGAGATATCCATTTTTCAATAATATAACGTATTTCTTTTTTAAGAGTTGACCGAGGTTAATGATGTTGCTTTTCAATGTCAGCACATAATAGATATCAGTAATATATGCCTTTTCTCCATTTTTCAAGGTAATTCTAATTGTACCTTTGCCTCTGATCGGATTCTTTGTTGAATTATCGAATGTAACTTCACCACGAACTGTCTCATCCATGTTTATGAACAGTTCTTTCTGACCACATATATGGTTGCTGGCTCCAATGTCTAGATACCAAACATTATTATTGCTTTGCTCATTGACTGGTAAAGAGAGAAGCATAACATCATTATCTTTCTTGTCTTTTGCTGATGCAAAATGACTTCTTTCTTGTACCTCAGGATTCGATCTGCATTCGTAACTAAAATGACCATATTTATTGCAATTGTAACACTGCACTTGAGATTTATCTCTTCTTTGTTGAAACTTTCCTCGTCCTCTGTCTCTATAGCCTCTTCCACGACCATATGTCAAATTTCCTTCATTTGTATTTTCTTTTTCAAAAAATTGTCGACCACGACCACGTCCACGTCTGCCTCGGTTGTTCCATCAATCACGTCCCCTTTGGTAGTCATCGCTATAGCCACCTTGACTTCCTCTGTCCTGTTTCTAGCTACTGCTTGCTTGATTTTTACCAACTGATAATTTGCTTTGCAAGACTTTCTCCAAGTCGCCAGTATTATCATTTCAGTTCATTCTTTGCTCATGTGCTTGAAGAGAACCAATGAGTTCATCAATCAAAAGTTCTGACAATTCTTTCAATTCTTCGATTGCAGCAACGATTTAATCAAATTTGCGTGTAACTAAACGTAAAAGCTTTTCCATTACATGAACATCATTTAGAGTTTCATCGTTTCTTTTCATTTCATTAGCCACCGTTTTCAGACAAGTGACATAATCACCAATATTTTCTGAGCTTTGCATTTTTATCATCTCAAACTCAGCTTTGAGTGATTGAAGATGTAACTTTTTAGCTTTTTCGACTCCTTGGAAAGATTTCTGCAAAATCTCCCAAGACTCTTTTGAAGTCTTTGCATCTGAAATTTTCTCGAACATAGGTTCATCAACACCTTAAAAGATAAAGAACAACGCCTTCTTATCTTTCTTTTGATTTTTTTTCAATGTCTTTTTCTCGACATTTGATAAGGCTGCTTTGGCAGTTGCATCTACAGGATCAGTATATACATCATCAACAATATCCCATAAGTCATGAGAACCAAGCATCACTCTCATCTGGATGCTCCAATTGCCATAATTTGTCTTTGTCAATTTTGGAACTTGAGGCTGGATCAAGTTGGCCATTACTTCAATAATTCACGAACAAACGAACCAAGCCTTGATACCACTTGTTGGAAGCTTTGATGGGGTCCAAAAATAAAAGAACTTTCAAAAAAATATGTACTTGTATTAATAATAAAGTTTATGAGTACAAAAGACACACATAAGATACAAATATTTCTCTCTAAGTGCTATTGCACTTTTCCTCTCAATTTTTCTTTCTCAAAGAGCTACGGCTCTCTCTAAACACTTATCTTTTCAAATGCTCTCTATTTTCTTCTCATGCCTATAAATGGTTAAGAGAACATATATATATAGATATGCTAAAGAACTTCAAATACAATTTGGCTACTTCTTACATTAATTAACTCATTCTTATCTTCAAGACTTCAAATACAATTTGACTACTTCTTTGACTCATCCTTATCCATAAGACTTCAAATTCAATTTGGCCACTTCTTTGACACATCAAGTAACTCATCCTTATCCATAATATTTCAAATACAATTTAGCTACTGCTTTGACTCATCTTCATCCATAATGAAGGAGGGTTTGTATTTTTTAACACTCCCCCTCAAACCCGACTTCTTATGCTAAGCATTTCTCTCAATCTATCGAACACTTCCTTATTCAATGGCTTTGTAAAAATATCAGCCAGTTGATCTTCTGCATAATGAAGGAGGGTTTGTATTTTCTAACAGAACTGAAGTTTTGCTATTGTATAACTTGTGCAGTTGGACTTCTATACATGTTTGTCCAGGATTGTTTAGTTTCAAGGTTTGCCCAAGAAGAGAACTATGAAATTCTTGAACTTGTGCAATTGGAATTCGATACATGTTTGTCTAAGATTGTTTAGCTTCAAGATTTGCCAAAGAAGAGAACTATGGCCTTGAAATTCTTAACATGTTATTATAAGACGGATGGGTCTAATCCTTATCTTAGTCTCTTTAGCTATAAAATGGCAAAACAATAGATTAGGGATACAAATTTATTCCAAAAGAAAAAAGAAAAGAAAAAGACATATAGAAATCAATTATATATTAGATTGACTTTGGATAGATTAATCAAGCTTTTGGTGTAAGTTTAAGTAGCAAATAGCAAAATTTCTATCTTCATGTCATTGTAAGGTCTCTCTTGTGATAATTTCCTTTAATGGCATTAGAATTTCGGTTTACTTTCACTTTAGGACGAGTCACCCGTCATCCATTTTTATGTCTTCTTTTGGCATCTACTTACAAATGTAATGTAAGGAAGTAGGAGTCGATTCCATGATGAATTCATAGCTCACCAATTGTTACAAAAGAAAATAATTAATAGAGGGAGTTGTGAAATTTTGTAATAAGGAAACAAAAGGAAATAATAAAATGAGAGTTCTGAATAAATTAACCTTGGTTTATGGTTGCTTCCATTCTTTGGATCTATAATTGATCATTGACAAAAATAATTATTTCATCAATCATATACTTGATGTGATACTAATTATCCGTCTTTTTTAGGACTAGTTAATCGAAAATACATGATTCAATTAACTCTTATTGCTTAATAACCTTAGATATGATCCAAAATTTAATTAATAGTTTAATAAAAGAAAGACCATTGAAACAAGATAACACAATATCTACAATTGTATTTAATCTAGTTGAATACTTTTCCTAAGAGTAATAATTTTTGATGCAGCAAATTAAAACTCTTGTTTGCTATAAATGATTAAAAGAACTAAGCTTTTACATTTTCAAACCTTAGGCTAACAAATGATCATTTCAATCAATAAGCTAATTGCAGATATTAGAAATCAATTGAAAATAATCATAAAATAGAAACATAGAAAAGCAATTTAATATATGAATAAATAAAATACTTCTAATGAGATTAAACCATGTACACTCCTTAAAACTTAGACTAAAAAGAATTAAGCATCAATACACATCAAAGTTAATTTTCACCGAAAACATATCAACAAAGACAATTAAAGACAATCTCAATCAAAAGTACGCCCAAAGCCTTGATGATTTTTCTAACAATGTTTGCTTTTCACACAAGTGTTTATGTCTAAGTGTTTACTCTCCAACTCTTGTCATAAGGAATGTAATACTATAAATTTGCATATGCACCAAATATTTCTCACCATAAACACATAAAGGCATGAATCAAAAGGAATTTGATTGAATGGTTGTAATGGGGCTTAGGTTAATGGATGGAAAGGGAGAATTATAGAATAAAAGCACACATATCTTAGATATTTAAACAAAATGTAGGGTTGCAAACATCACCAAGTACTCATTTGTCAATATATTATGTATGCAATTATTCTCTTTTTAATTTTTTAAAAATATTTTTCACTTATTTTTCTAACAAATCATTTATGGAAAAACAAGTAGTCATCATACAAACTTAAACTAATTATAAAATGAGGAGCTTGGAAAATAAAATTTATAGTAAAGTCATTCTAATTCCCCAAATAGATCAAGAATACCTTATTAACATATAGTTGAGTGATAGGATATATTATAGCTTAGGACTGTGATGTGGGTTTAAAACAAAAAGAAAAGGGATTTTCAAAATTGCTTAAAGGAGTTGATATACGGACATTTAAGTAAGGTGACTTTTAAAGTTAAGTGGCTCAAACAAGGAAGCTCTTTATTATACTCAAGCTCACATGAATCATAATTATCCATATTGATTCAATGCAAGTTCTAAAGGTATCCAAATGATAGAGAATCACATAGAGATTCACACATCAAACAAACATAAGATGTTTGTATCCTTAAAAGCTTAAATGCTCACAAATTTCAAACAAATTCACCTAATAATTCATCAACCAATTTTCTTGCTTTGTCTAAGTGCAAAACCTAGCTATTTCAATTTATTAATAAGTTTAGCCTTCATCTTAATCAGTTTAAGTCTCAATTTTGCACACATAGTCCAATTCTTTCAAAATAGTTTTGAACAAATTTCTTTGACACATCGTATTTCATCAACTTCCAAAAGCATTAGGTAAAACAAAAAATAAAAAGAAAGGGTTCAAACACCCTAAAAATACTCAAAATATCACAAAATAAGAATAAAGAAAAACATCCCATCCCTACACTTATTTAAAACATTATTCACAATGTTTAACAATCAATCACAAAAAAATAAATAAATGAAATATAGAAGAAAAAGAAACTACCCTATTTTCCCCCTTGTTTTGGATTGGAAATTTAGCGATAATGAATGGCGAGTGGCTCGTTAGGGCATGAATTTTGTGGTAGGTGTAGACTAGATTTAACAGGTTATTGAGAAATTGAGGTGTTTAGAGTTTTCTATATTGGACATGGTTGTGCACATTTCCTTGTCCAAGACCATACTAAATTTTTTTTCTTAAAAATCCCGAATTCACACAATTGTGGAAACTTACATGCTTTTGGGGACACAATCATGTCCAAGTCCATACAGACATGTCTAATATTGACGAGACCATGTTTGAATGAAACAACATCCTTCAATCTTCTATATGTTTACAGACATTTACATTGTTGGACCCCGATCTCTTAGTGGGATTTTTGATTTATGAAATGAAATTAAATGAGGAAATCGTGGTGATTTATGC
>JAOTAX010134393.1:0-17896 GCA_025629825.1 Erythroxylum guanchezii | reverse complement strand
TTCAACTCTAAATAATAATTAAGACATGGCTTGGCAAGTGACACATGTCACTTGCCACATGTCCAAATGCCATGAATTCTCTTATAATACACTAATTAAACTAATCCTTCAAACCCAATTCCCAATAAATAACACTTGTCAATAATTCCCAAAGCCATGTATTAAAAGTCAATGCTATTGACAGTAAATTCTACTACCAGTTATCAATTGGTCTACCACCCGACATTTTTCCTAATCCAGAATTTACCTCGAAAAATTCCAGAAAAATTTCCTAAAATTCTCCAAAATTACTAAATCACTAATTTCACTCTCTAAATCAATTTTTGATAACAATAACCCACACTTCTCAAAATTCTCATAACAATCTCATTTATTTCCAAGTATACTGGGAATGTCAATGAATGCATGTACAAGTAATTTCATGTGAAAAAAGTGCATTATTCACATGTATGCGTATGCCACACTATGCATGAACATGCAATTGCATTACTAAGCTCTCACTATTCACTTAAAAATCCTATTTTACCCTTCCCATAGGTAACGGGATGTTACACATTCGTAGGTACAACTGATCCCGACCACTAACTCATGTCCAAATATAGAGGTTATACTCCATCTAGATCTCTCCTAGACCTAAAAATAACATTGCAATTTTGATGAATTTGCGAACTCAGTGAGTAAACCATCATCAATGTATCTACTTAAGTCAGATTATAAAAAGATAGGTATATCATATCATCCAGTATTGAGTACCACATCACATTTCATCATACTTCAACAAGTGCATCAAGTTCATCATATTTTCACAAACAGATCATAACACATTATTCATTAACTTCAAATGTATTTCATTATTTCAAACAATTCAATTCAATTTAATTCAATCATATGATACATGTAATGATGTATATGCAAATGCACATTGATTCGAAGCCTTTTTGTTCTTACCCTTGGAGGTCAAATAAAAAATATAATTCCAAAGATTGCAATATAGAATGCAACTTCGGGTCGTCTCACTTAATCGGAACCTAATGAATGGATTTAAGCTAACCTATGTGTCATGAAATGCAAGCTAAATCAGTAAGAAAAAGGGGGTTTTGATTTTTGGAAATCTTTACAAAATTAAATGAATTGTAAGAAAAATGTTTAAAAAGTTTTTTTTTATTTTGGGAATAGAAATTGGAAAGAATAAAACAATGATCAAATGTGATAGTATCTTCTTGAAAACAAGCTTTGGCTATCATAGTTTGAAATCAATTTTGGTGGGAGTGAAAATCACTAAGTTTCAAATGGTAAACCTTAACGAACTCTTTAAGTCCAAGGTCTTAATTAATGAACTCCATTCCTTAAGACCTTGTTAAATGCCCTTATTGTACCTAGTGGGTAAATCAATGTAACAAGTTACTTGGGATTTCAAAGCGCCTCAATATCAAACATAACTATGCAAGATAAAAGAGATTCAACAAGATCACAAATAAACATATATGAGACTTCATATATTTAATGCTCAAGGTTCTACATCAACAAATCCCACAACACAATGAGTATCCAAAACTTGATTAAACTCTAATCAAGAATGCTCAACTATAAATTACTAATCCAAACCTAGGAATTTATAAATTATAGCTAAACATGGATTAAGTCATTCCCCTTTTAAGCCCATTGAACTCAAGCCATCGCCACATCTTCAAGAGGAGAGAGTTGCCTAGCCACGCATAACTCCAGGAAACTTCACCACCGAGAATCCACTGGAAGCATCCATGGTAGCAGTCGACAGTGGAAGGAGCAGAACAGTGGTGTGGATGAGAGGATGTGAGGATATGTGAAGAAGAGTTGTTCAGATGGTAGAGAGAGTGTGTGATTCCTTTCTTCCAAATGATGTTACCCCCCCCCCCCCCTTTTTAACCTAAAATAGGTAGTTTTTATAAACTAGGTTAATGGATCGGGTTGCACAGTGGGTAAACTTCCAAAAATGGTTCGGGTATTTGAAGGTTCGCCACAGAGATAGGATGAGTTCGCCACGGTGAATTTTTCCCGAAAGGTTTTGTTTGGAGTTTTGGTTTCTTCGCCGCGGCGACAGAATTACATCGCAGCGAACTTTTCCTAAAAGGTCTCTTCGTGATCTGCTAAGTTCGCCACGGCGAAACATCAATTTTTTCGGTGGCAAACTTTCCTGTTGCTCGATTGACTTGTTGACTTGTTATTTTCAGCCTTCACTATTTGCCTCTACTTCTTGAGTCTCCTACAATGAACAAATCGTAGTTTGCAGTATCAATTGTTCTTAGAAAATTAATTTAGTGCAATTGATAATAATTTGTGACAATTTCACTCTTAAACGACATAAAGTAAAGGCAAGCACTCAAGAGTCAAATTAAGCATAAAATCTAAAAATAAGAGCCAAGAAAGGCAATAAGAACCATAAAAATGTCACCAATTTATATAAGAAACTTGGGTTCAATCAAATCCCCCCATACTTAGACCTTTGTACTCCTGGACAAAGTTTATAAAATTCAAAGAGACACAAGTGTAAAAGAAAATTCCGACCATGCATAAAAATGAGAGTAGGAAATTGGTAAAACTACTTTCTCAGAAATCAATCAAAGCAGACTGAAAGTGCGCCAAGAAAATAAACACTATAAGAATTTAATCCAAGAGATTGAGCAAAAGAGATTTCACTCAAAGAATGGTGTTTACTCTCAACTCACTTGTTCTTGGGATAATTTTACTCTAAAATCTACTTAGTCCATTCTCTACCATAAGCTTATGACAGTTCTACTTCTCTACTACAATAACTATAATTTTGAAAATCAAAAGGGCTTTTCAAGGTTGTAATGTACGGAAGGCTAAATGAAATGGATGGAATAGAAAGAAAAAGAAAAATGAGTACATGCGCCACAATTAAGAAAATATTTACACAAACAACAACATAATCTATCACTTAACATTTTTCTTTTAAGAAACCTTTTTTTTTTAAGAAAGCTCTCCAAATTTTTCTTTTCTTCGTTTTTTTGGAGGAAGCCTTTTGATTTTATTTATTATTTCTTTTACTTTCTTTTCTTCCTTGGCTTTCCTCAATAACCAATTTCTTTTGAGAAAGCTTTCCATTTTTTTGATAGACTTAAAGTAAGAACTGGAAATAAAATATTTACAACAATATGAAGACATGTTCACGTACTCAAAAATATGGCTCAAGGGGCTAGCAGTGGATAAGTGTTTAGGGTTTTTGTGTTTGGGAAAGCAGGGTTTTGAAAGAATACCTCTATCATGTTAACAAAATTCTAGTTCATAAAGCTTTGATCAAGAATTAAAACAAGTTGTAGAGAGATATGAAAATAAGCAGATACACATAAAAATGAAAGAATTCAGGCCCAAATATCCTTCCAACAAGGTTAGTATCTCAATTAAACAATCTCAAGGTTTCAAAACGTAAAGTGCTACTTTTTCAGCATACCCTCACTTACATCGTATTGAAAACATTGAAATGAAATTAGCCAAAACCAACTATCATTTAAAAACATAGATAGTGTTTTCAAGAACACATGGACAACTTTGAAATTCATAAAATCCTCGAGACACAGGAGTAAAAAGAATCTAATTGGGAAGAATGATTGAAATGAGGTAACTAAAAATAATTTCGGTCATAAAGGAAGTTCACCGCGGCAAAACATTAATTCCGCAACATCGCCGAGGCAAAAAAATGATAGAAATATGTAAAACAAGTGATTTGCCTCAGTTACCAAGTTTAAAATTTGCACATTACGCACAATTGACTTGTATAAGTGGTTAAATGGCCAAAAATGAAGCATAAACGAGAAATGCAGATTAGAATAACCTCCCCCTCACTTAAACATTAGATTGTCCTCAATATGAAATAATCAAAACAATTATGCAATGAAAGGGAAGGGTAAGGTGAAGGAAGAACAACATAGAATTACATGAAGAGCTGGCCAATAAGGTTGTACATGACAAAATGTAACTGAGTATCTAACAAACTAAAAACTAAAACAAAAGGAAGGGAAAACACAAGAACAAGCAACTCAAGCTACTTCATAGGATGATCATCCCTAGCGCCAGAGGGACCTGCTTCCGATGTGCCAGCACCACTAAGGGGGTCATCTTCATCATAAGGGAGCTAGAAGTAAAGGTGCTCAGCGAGCAATGCATCCATCCACCGGCGAGACCGCCGATCTCGATCCTGCCTGACTACCGTCTGAAGGAGGGTGTCCCGAAAAGTAGCTAGGTCTGCAGAGAGGCCATTGACTCTACCAGCAAGGGTCTGTAAGGTCATGGGCCTAGGAGCGGCCTGAGCTGGAGGATCGTCCTCACTTGGCACTGCAGCGTAGAGGTTGTACCAACATTAGGAATTTGGGTGGAGGGGTGAGGAGGGTAGAGGAGGGGTTGTTTGAGGCCGATGTACCGAAACAAAGGAGCCGGGTTAAAATAGCTATCATTATTGAATTCCGAGACATGGTGGGTCCGGAATATGTCTGTGATGAGGTGGGGGAAAGTAATGGCGTTGGTGAATTTGACGATGGTGATGGAGTCATATAGAGTGGAGGCAATGGCATGAGCTATATCGACTAGGCGACCAGTCATAAGAAGGTCAAGGTAGAGGGCTTGTTGTTTCGTGACGAAGGCGAGATGGGTGGCCGGAATGATGTTGTTACTTACAAGATGGATCCAAGGACAAGCTTCAGGTCAGAGATCAAAACGTTTAAGGTAACGTTGATAAATTCGGGGCTGATGCCAGATAACGCCCTCTTGACAAAGGGTGCGAATAACATCATCCCAAGGATAGTGGTGGATCAGCTGATCATAGTGGCAGCGAAAAATAAGAGGGAGGTTGTAATGGTTGTGAATGCTAGCTGAGGATCAGCTGATCTTTCACACCAAGGAAATTAAGTTCCAAGGTGTTATGGAATCTGGCATAGGTATAGAAATAGCAAATTTATCGTTGCCTTGATCCCATGTTGGACTAATCCCATAAGTTGAAAGTGTATTAGTTGTTGAGCAAAGAGATTGTCGGGTGGAGTTAAAGGGAAAGGGCGCTTTTTAATGAATGGCCTAGTATCTACTTTTTCGGCTAGTTCGGCAAAATTGAAACCATCACTATCTAAAGAACTGGAATCACTAGGTGGACTAGAAGGGTTAGTACAGGTAGTACGGGTAGGATTTTTAGTTCAAGGCATCTTCCTGCAGAAAACAAACACAGAAAAATAAACGAATGGAATGAACTAAATTGACTGAAATTCATAACCTACTAAGTTTGCCCCAGCAAGCGACAAGCACTTGGCTCGCCCCGGCGAGGCCACGACAAAAGCAATAACTCACCACGCCACGACGAAGTGGATGCATCCCCGCGGTGAACGTGCCCTGAATACAATAGAAACAACGAGGTAGAAACTGGACGAAGGCGAGGGCTAGAAATACTTACGAAGGAGGAAGAGAGCTTTGTAGAGAAGACCGGCGAGCACGAAATGGAGTGAGGAGGACCGACGGTGGCCGCAGTGAAGTTGAGATGAAAGATATTTGGTGAAGAGTGGCCATCTGACGGAGAGGAAAAAGGGGGAAGTCAGGATTGATATAGGTGTGAAGAGGGAAATTACAAAAAGGGATGGAAGATGAAGGATCAAAAGAAAATAAGTGTGGAAGGGAAACTTCACCGCGGTAATCTCGCTCAGATTAAACGTTCGCCATGGCAAAGACTAAGATTTGTTGCGACGAACTAGCCCTAATCGCGAATTCAGTAAAATAGCGATGTGTCATCATGGCGACATAAAGTCACGCCACGACGGAGGTTGCCCGAAGGTGTTCGCTATGACGACAAAATTAATTTTTATCATGGCGAATTTGTCTGAGATATTTCTAAGGAAATTTCACCGCGGTGATGTGAGCCATGCTATGGCAAAATTTTCCCTAAAGCAAAATAAACAAGACAGAAATGAAAAATTTTACTTCCAAAGACTCAAGTGGATACTCAGCTCACTTAGAATTCATATATAGGGTTTAAACATCAAAAAACAAAGTGCAAACCAATCAAACACATCAAATTCCTCGATCATAGAAGATGTATCATGCATCAAGCCAAAAACACAGCGAACATAAAAGGGAGATTAATTATTGAATTGAAACTGTATAAACTGAAAACTAACCTAGGTCCTACTGAAATGGTTTCTCCCTCACACTTATTCATCATGCTAATGCATCCACCATGTCATATTCAATCACAGAGCAAAAGTAAGTAGTAAGTGAAAAAGAAGAAACGACCTGATGACTACGGAGGATCCTGTGTCTCCTGGTAGATGTTTGGCAAATAACTATATTGTGGCATAGCAACTTGACCACTTGCCACGTTGGTGTTATCGCCCATATTTCTCAGCTCACCTGAAACATTAGTGGAAAACCCTTCTTCCAAAATGTCATCAGTTACAATCAAGGCATTCAATAGGTTCATTGCGAAGTCAGAGTAAACATATTGAAGTTCAAACTCAGAGCATGCACCATCAATAAACCTCAAGCATGTTAACTCCTAAAAGCGAATAATCCTCATAGGGGTGTTTCATAGCTTCATACATGTTAAAACTCACTTGTTGATCTCCTACCTCCATTGTGATTGTACCTTCTTTCATGCTAATCATAGTACTAGCAGTCCTTAAGAAGGGTCTACCAAGAATCAAGGAAGTGTCCTGCACAACTTCAGAAGACTTGTCAAGTACATAGAAATCAGCTGGAAAAACCAAACCCTTTACCTGGACCAAGATGTCCTCTATGATGCCCACTGGATGCCTAAGAGATCTATCAGCCAATTGTAACACTACAGATGTAGGCTTTAGACTCTTAACTCCTAATGATGTATAGACAAACTTAGGCATCACATTAATTGCTGCCCCTAGATCTAGCAAGGCCCTTCCTATGGTAACTTGTCCTATTGTGCACAGAATGGTGAAAGATCTAGGGTCTTGAAATTTGACGGGTATTTATGGTTTAAAAAGGGCGAACACATTTGAGCTAACTTGTACTCTGTCATTGGGTCTAAACTTTCTTTTGTTTGTGCACAAGTCCTTAAGATATTTAGCATATGCAGAAACCCTTTTCACTAGATCAAGCAAAGGGATGTTGACTTCTACTTTTCCAAACAAGTCAATGACATCTTTTTCATGTTTACAATTGGTCATCCTTTTCCTAAACAAATATGAATTCAGAAAAAGGAAGGTCTTTTATACTTACCTCCTTATCGGTTGCTTCCTGGGTGCCCTGCTTGCTGGATTCTTGGTGGACTTTAGAATTCGTTTTCTTGCTCTTCAATTGCTTTGACTCCCTTTCAGTCAAAAGTGCTCTCTCCTTGAAACTTTCTGACTTCTTCACTCTTTCATTTGTTGAAGGCAATTCTCTATTCTCGATCTCCTCTTCAACTTCTCCCTCATCTTCATTGCTAAACCTCACTTGTTTCTCGCTTCAGAGGGTTATGGCATTTAAACTCTTGGGGTTCATGACAGTATTGGAGGGGATGGTTCCACTGCTTCTTGCTTGGTTCTCACTCATATTATTGGACAATTGGGTGACATAAGAATTAATATTCTCAACTTCCATCTCCTATTGCTCCATTCTCTTTTCTAAAGCATTAAACCGAGCAATGGTCTTAGAGGAATCCTGTTGAATGAGATTGGCTATTGCATTGAACTGGTTATTGTTCAAAGTCCTTTCTTCCTTCATCAAAGCCATCATATTGTGCAGGATTTGGTTGGTGTCCTCCTTCTGTGGGACAGTCAGGGCTTGTTGTTGGTTGGGGAACTGGTTAGTGGAAGTACCAGCTCCTCCTCCTTGTTAAAATCTGTTCGGACCCTTTCCTTCTTCATTCCTCCAACTCAACCTAGGATTTGCCTTCCATCCCTCATTATAAGTGTTGAAGTAAGGGTCTTATTTCTGATTGGTCCGACCCTGATACATTACAGGCACCTCTTCATACCGACCTAGGCAAACACTAGATATGTCTATTACTAACCCACAAGTATCACAATTGGGTGCAGTAAGATCCATAGAAGATGTTGGGCAATGCACACTCATGTTTTTCAGTTCTGCAGTGATGAAGGACAGCTGTGAAGTTATTCTACTATCCAAAGAGTCAACTTTAGACACCAAACTCTCCATTCTTTTAGATTAGGCTGTTGAAACTTCCAACTTGTGAACACCTCTGGTATCTCTCATACTTGTACTGTTGATGATTCAAAGCCATCTTCTTGATCAGATCCCATGCCTCAGGAGTTGTAAGGTCAATCAAGGAACCTCCTGATGCCGCATCCAACATACCTTTATCTTGACTTTTCAGCCCATCATAGAAATACTGCACTAATTGTTCATCAGGTATCTGGTGGTGGGGGCATCTGGACAACAGATCTTGAAAGCAGTTCCAGTAGTCATAGAGAGACTCATTATAATCTTGACGTGTCGAAGAGATCTCCTTCCTCATCGATGAAGTTCTGGAGGCTGGAAAATACTTCTCCAAGAAAACCTTCCTCAGATTAGCCCAACTATAGTAGGCATTAGCCACATGCCTTAGAAGGCATTCGCCACATACCTTGGAAGGCTCATATACCACTCCCTTGCTTTTCCTTCCAATGATAGGTGAAAAACCTTCCATAATACTTGATCAAGTGAAGCACCCACCAGTTTCATACTCTGACAAATCATGGACAGAGATTGCAAATGCATGTAGGGATCCTCTCCTGTCAAGCCATGAAATTTAGGAAGAGAGTTAATGAGTAATCCTTTAACTTCAAAATTAACATCAAAATTAGGATAAGCAACAGTAAATGGGTCATAATTAACGTCAGAAGTTGTCGCTTTCGTAATAGTTCTCCTTCTTTGATTCCCATTATTTTAACCAACTCTCTCATGCTCCCCATTACCTCCATTATCACCATTCCTAGGTTAGTTAACATGAAAGTTAGGGTTTTGCAAGAAAGCTACGTTCTCAGCCATTATTAGTCTCTCTATTGACTAACTCTCACTACTTGGCTGACTAGACTCTTCTTCAACAACTACCTTACTTCTCTCTTTTTCTTTCCTCTCCTTTCCTTTCTAATATTCCTCAAACTTCTCTCAATTTCAGGTTGGAAAGGAAGAAGTTTAGCTCTCTGGGGCATGCACGGGATCAATTCAAATGAAAAGAAGATGTAACAAAATTTACTCGCAAGCACACAAAGTCAAATAAAAGGTGAGATGTGATGGATGCAAGTGTATAGATGTGTGAAAGTATGTATGCAAGTAAAATGTATGTATGAACCTAAAAGCAATCAAAGAAATGTTCAAAACTGTGTTAGTGTAAAAATACTAAGTATGCAATGTGTAAAATGTTCAGTATTCTTTGTTTGAGTTTTCAAAATTTTATGCTACGCAAAGAAATTAAAATCCTATACTATTGACAAGTATAACACTAAACTATCTAATATGTAAACTAAACCAAGGTTCCTCGCCTCACTTAGCAGCAAAAATGACAACAGCTAACCTAAAAAACCAATTAGTTGGTTCCCCGGCAACGGTGCCATTTTGATTCGAAGCCTTCTTGTTCTTACCTTGGAGGTCAAATCAAAAATATAATTCCAAGGATTGCAATATAATATGCAACCTCAGGTCGTCTCTCTTAATCGGAATTTAATGAATTGATCTAAGCTAACTATATGTCATGAAATGCAAGCTAAGAAAGAAGGGGGGTTCTGATGTTCGAAAATCTTAGCAAAATTAAATGAATTGCAAGGAAAATGTAATGAAAAGTTTTTTTTTTTGGATTTTGGGAATAGGTAAAGCGGTAAGATAAAAATGCGAATCAAATGATAATAGTATCTTCTTGAAAACGAGCTTTGGCTATCCAAAGTTTTAAACAATGAACTCCATTTCTTAAAACCTTGTTAAATGCATCTTAGTATGTGCAATGGGTAAGTCAATGCAATAAATCATTTTGGAATCTAGCATCATCTCAATATCAAGCACAACTAGGCAGATAAAAGAGAATTAACCAAATCACAAATAGATATATATGAGACTTCATGTATTCAAGTTCCAAGTTCTACATCAACAAATCCCATTAACACATTGAATATTCAACACTTGATCAAACTCTAATCAAGAATATTCATCTACAAATTATAAATCCTAAACCTAGGAGTTTATAACAATGTAGTTGAACATAATTAAACTACTCCCCTTTGAAGCCCGTTGAACTCTAGCCATTGCTACATCTCCAAGAGGAAAGAGGTGCCTAGCCAAGCATAACTTTAGGAGAATTTACAACCAGAAACCCACTAGAAGCATCCATGGTGGCAGCTATCGGGTGAAAGAGCAGAAAAGTTGATGGATGAGCGAGGATGGTGGTGTGTTCGAAGGTTGAGAGAGAGTGAGGTCTGTGTATATGTTGTGTGTTAGCTCTCTTAACCTAAGATGGTAGGTTTTTAAAACAAAATGGGTTTGGATTGGGTTGCACAGTGGGTGAGTTTCCTAAAAATTGTTCGGGTATTCGAAGGTTCACCGCGACGACAGGATGCATTCACCATGGTGAACTTTTCTCGAAAGCTTTAGCTTCATTGTTGGTTCCTTCGGTGCAGCGAAAGAATTACTTTACGCCGCAACGAACTTTTCCCAAAGGTTTTGCTTGGAATCTTTCAATCTTCGCCACGGCGATACATCATCATTCGCTACGGCGAACTTCCTGTTGCACGTGGTGACTTTTTGACTTATTGAATTATCCTCTTCAGCCTTTACTTCCTCTTCTTCATGAGTCTCTTCTTCTGGAGTCTCCTACAATGACAAATGGTAGTTTGCAGTATCAATTGTTCTCAGAAAATTAATTTAGTGTAATTAATAATGATTTGTGAAAATTTTACTCTCAAACTACATAAAATAAAGGTAGACACTCAAAAGTCAAATTAAGCATAAAATTTAAGAATAGGAGCCAAGAAGTGTAGTAAAGATCATGAAATGTTGCCAATTTATATAATAAACTTGGGTTCAATCAAATTCTCTCACACTTAGACTTTTGTACTCTTGGACAAAGTTTATAAAAATCAAAGAGACACAAGTGTAAAAGAAAATTCTGGTAGGAAATTAGTAAACTACTTCCTCATAAATCAACCAAAGCATACTGAAAGAGCGCCAAGAAAATAAACACTATAAGAATTTAATCCAAGAGATTGGCATGGTGTTTACTCTCAACTCACTTAGTTTTATGATAATTTCACTCTAAAATCTGCTTAGTCTATTCTCTACCATAAGCTTGTGATAGTTCTACCTCTCCACTACAAGAACTATAATTTTGAAAATCAAGAGGGCTTTTTAAGGTTGTAGTGTACGGAATGCTAAATTAAATGGATAGAATATAAAAGAAAACAACGAGTACATGCACCACAATTAGGAAATAAACGTCAACTGTGAGTAAGAAAAACATTTACACAAACACGAACATAATCTATCACTTAACAATTTTCATTGTTGGTTCCTTCACCGCGGCGACAGAATTACTTTACACAGCAGCGAACTTTTCCTGAAGGTTTTGCTTGAAATCCTTCAATCTTCGCCGCAGCGATACATCATTCTTCGCCGCAGCGAACTTCCTGTTGCACCTGTTGACTTTTTGACTTATTGAATTATCCTCTTTAGCCTTTACTTCTTCTTCTTCTTCTTGAGTCTCCTATAATGACAAATGGTAGTTTGTAGTATCAATTGTTCTCAGAAAATTAATTTAGTGTAATTAATAATGATTTGTGACAATTTTACTCTCAAACTACATAAAATAAAGGTAGGCACTCAAGAGTCAAATTAAGCATAAAATCTAAGAATAGGAGCTAAGAAGTGTAGTAAAGACCATGAAAATGTCGCCAATTTATATAATAAACTTGGGCTCAATCAAGAACATAGGAGTTTCTCTCTGATTTCGCAAACTAGAGAGAAGAGAACCTCATCTCGTGAGCGATGTGTGTTCTGAAATCTTCTGATGTTTCTCTCTTGACAAATATCCTTAATGGAAGAGGCGAAGCAGATGACATAGATATGCTTGTTGTAGTTGGATGTATGATTCACCTTCTGAAACTAGCCTAGAGCTTCCCCAAAAGTGGTCCCAACATTAGATATAAGACACAATTCTTATATTTTCTCCTATATGAACTGGGAGAAGGGGCAGAGGAAGAAAAGATGATTCCTAGATTCTTCTTCTAACTCACAGAGAACATAAATAGAGTTAGATATAATATAGTGCAATCTGTCCATTGTACTTAGCTTATTCACCACAATGAGCTAGAGAATAATGGAATAGCTAGGCATGAGAGCCTTATGCCAAATGATAGGGAACCATGATTGTCTTGGGTGATTTTGATTCTCCCATTTCCTGAATTTTGCAAGTTGGAAGGTATTAGGAGGGAGATTAAAGCATTGAAATGAGTCCTCTCTATCTAAGTTAGGGAGGTAATGAGGAGTGATATACAGTAATTCCCTTGGAATATTCCATTGGCCCCTTAGGATGATGGATTTAACTTTTGAGTTGATAGGAAGGCCATTCCAAATCTAAAGAGCTTGAGGAAATCTAATAAGGGGTCCTTTACCCATCCAATTATCGAACTAAAGGAATGCTTTTCACCATGTCTAACCTTACAAGTCACCAAAGGTTGTAAGAGGGGTCTTAACTTTAATAGTTGAATCAAAGACCAAGAAAAGGAGGTTTCAAAAGGGATAGCCCAAAGACTAGAACCTTTAAGGATATAGGTATGAAACCAGCGAATCCATAAAGATTGCTTATCCAGTAGAATATTCCACAGATTTTTGATCAAATTTGACCTATTAAAGGCAATAGAGATTAATCCTAAGCCCCCTTCTTCCTTCCTTTTACAAACTTCTGACCATTTCACCTTTACAAAGTGTTTGTCTGAATTTAGGTTTCCTAAAGAAATCTTCTAAATAGCTTTTTGATGGTTTTGATAACTCCTTTAGCAAGTGAGAAGTTAAAGGACCAGTAGACATGAAGGGAATTGAGTATAGATTTAATAAGTTGCAATCTTCCACCAAAAGACAGAATCTTATTAGTCCACTTACTTAATCTTCTCTGTATTTTTTCTATCAAGGGGAAGCATTCAAAGAATTGTATCCTTTTAGTGGTAATCGGAAGACCCAAACAAGTTAAAGGAGCTTGCTTCCTACACATCCCTATAATTGTAGAGATACGACCTTCCATCATAGTGGCACAATTAGCTATGATGAAATGGCTTTTTTTAAAGTTTACCTCCAATCTTGAAATATCTTTAAACAAAGATAGTGCCAAGATGAGTAATTCAATAGATTTATCGTTGGCCTTGGAAAAAAGATATAAGTCATTCGCATAGCATAAGTTGATAATCCCTATCCTTTTACATTTATTGTGATACTTGAAGTCCTTACTCATACTTACCTTCTGCATAATCAATTGTGTTAGGACTTCCATGCATATGATAAAGAGATAAGGAGAGATAGGATCACCTTATCTGAGGCCTCATGCACTCTTAAAGAGATCAGTTGGCCTTCCATTAACCAAAATGGAGTATGATGGAGTGGTTATACAAGCCTCAACCCATTTGACAAACTTATGAGGGAAACTCAAAAGACTTAGGGTTTGTAGGATAAAATTCTATTCTACATGATCAAATGTTTTCTTGAAGTCCACTTTAATGATACAATTAGGAGGACTTCTTTCTCTAATACCTTTTCATCAATTCTTGGAGAATGGAGATATTATCCCCAATCTGTCTTCCATTTAAGAAGGCACTTTGATTATCTGAGATCAGGGAATCCAGTACTACCTTCAACCTATTTGCTAGAATTTTAAACATTACCTTGTATAGGAAATTGGTGCATACAATAAGCCTGTTATCATTCAATGAGGAAGAACATGAGGATTTAGGAATCAAACCAATATGAGTTTTGTTAATCTCTTTAAGAAGCACACCCCTAAAGAGGAATTCCAGAATGGCATTCTTAACCATAGGGCCAGTGTCCTGCTATGTTTTTGAAAGAAATATCCATTAAATCCATCAGGTCCATGAGCTTTATTGGGCTGCATTTGGAACACAACCTCCTCGATTTCTCTATCCTCTACTGGTTTAATAAGTGTTGCAGCTTGCTCTTGTGAGATCTTAGTATGAATGATGGAGCAAAGAGGGGTATGAGTGGTCTAAGAATAGGTAAAACCATAAAAGCTTTAAAAGTGTCTCTTGGCTTCCTTTAGGAGGTCTTCTTGTTGGGAGATGTCAACTCTATCTTGTAACTTGAGAGAAAAGATCCTATTAGAATTCCTTCAGTCTAATATGGAGTTAAAGAAGAATTTAGAGCACCTTTCTCCTTCAATTAGCCAATGGACCTTGGCTCTTTGTTCCATCATACTATCATGATCCCTGGCTTTAGATAAATAAGATATCAGAAGGGTCTTCTCAGTGTTCAATAAGATAGGATTTGAAGGATCAAAAGCAAACTTAGCCTGAATAGATTCCAACTCTGATCTAGCTGTGGTAATAGCTTGTTGTGTTAACACGGTTCTTCTGCTTATTAGAGATTTCATCTCCATCTTAATAGCCTTTAGCTTCTGGGTACACTTAAATTGGTGTATGCCTTTAACTGAAACCTCTAGGCCCTTCTGAAGAGCTTCCGAAAAGCCGCCATCATCTAGCAAAAAATTATTAAACCTGAAAGGACCTCTTGAGCCTTCATATTGGAGTAAAATATCAATTTGCATAGGTGTATGATCAGAAAATAGAGGATCCATAAACATAGAGACACTATTAGGAAACTGAGTGAGCCATTCTCTACTCACCATAGTACAATATAGTTTCTTCCTCAATGCCCATCTAGTAGACTGCTTATTACTCCATGTGTAGAAGTGGTCATGGGACTAAAGGTCAAGAATATCCAATTTACTCACACAGTTACGAAAGTCAGTTGAGAAATTCCTCAAACTAAAGTTTCCGTCAGCTTCAGTTCTATATAAAGTAAAAGAGAAGTCGTTACATAGAAGCCAAGGCCCATTTACAACCTTCTGAAACTCACATAAACTTTCCCATAGAAGCTTCCATTGGAATACATGATTGGCACCGTAGATGAAAGAAGAAAAATTTCAACATTTGCTTGAATAGGTTTCCATTTAAGGTAAATAACTTGCATTTCAATAACAAAAACATGGACATCCACCAACGCAGGATCATAACCAATAATGATTCTCCTATAGACATGAGCTTGATGATTGGAAATAAAGTTCCATCTAGAGCCCAGTTTATTCATTAATCTAAGATTTGCATATCTGATTTTGGTTTCAAAAAGAGTGAAAATCCATGGATTTATGCTATAGACAAAATCCCTTAAAGCTGAGAGCTTTTTAGGGCAGTCAATCCCCCTCATATTCCATGCAAAGACTTTCATAATCAAAAGGTGATGTTTTTGGAGCTCTTACCTTTGCTCCTAATAGATTTCCTTTTTGTAGCTATCAAAAATTCTCCAATAATATGGTCACCATCCTTCTTATCCTCGGGAGGAGAAGAAGTGGGAACCAACTTCTCTTGATTTTTAGAGATATCAACAGAGATACTTGAGGGTTCAACCACACGAGTAACATCCCTCTTGTTAGTAGGAGTACTATCAGCTATAACAAAGTCTCTGATGCATGCATAGAAGGAGAGTAATCTTGATATAATTCAACAGCCTTTAAACAAACTAGATACGTAAGGTTTTCAATACTTTTCTAGACCTCAAGGATCATTATTGCCCAAGTAACCTAGACCAAGCAATAAACCAAGAAAATTGAACCAAAACAATACGCGACAATTGAGATTAATTGATAAGTAGAGTTAGGGTTCATGGAATAACAAGAACATGAAGAAAACTCCTCACAAAGCTCTCAAATTATCAAAGTGTATTACCCTAAAACTAATATCAAGGCAACTATTTATATTTGCCAAAATAACTCGGAATTGGGCCAACATCCCTGGCTTTAATAGGTAAAATAACACTGCCCAAATCGTCCTAAAAACAGTAAGGAACACAACCCAAAGCAAAAGAGGCCAGGCGATGCGCCTAGTCTGGCGCACCTGGCGGGCTGCGCGTATGCGTGCATGCCTGGGTCTGCTGGGCGCTGGCGTACGTGCCTAGCGTGCGCCCCCATCAAGGTCTGATCGGGCCCAGAACTTAGCTCAAATTGAAAAACTGGAGCTGCGAGCAAGGATCTCGATTCTCCCAGAGTCCATCATCAACCACGCGAGCCACTAATGAACTTAATGTGGTCTTGAATCTTTTAAGCCTAGTCCGACTTGCAGGACTAGGAAGTAACATCAAGTCTCGATTAACTCAGCGTTGATCTCAGTCTTTATCGATATATCCGTCATATGCAGCCTTGCTCATATCATCCCCCTCCTTCGTTAGAAAGACTCATCCTCGAATCTGCATCCATATCAAATGGAGACAAGTCATCAATATTAAAAGTAGCAGACACGTTGAACTCACCGGGCAAGTCAATTTTATAGGCGTTATTGTTGATCCTTTCCAAGACTTGAAAAGGACCATCTCCTCGTGGATCAAGCTTAGGCTGCCTATGGTTAGGAAACCTCTCCTTGTGAAGATGAAGTCAAACCCACTCGCTAGGTTTAAAGATCACCTCCTTGCTTCCTTTGTTGGCTTGGCGTGCATAAACCTCATTCTTGCGCTCCATATATTGCTTAGTCTTCTCGTGTAACTTTTGAACTAACTCGGCTTTCCTCTCTCCATATAGGCTAGTTAACTCAAGCAAAAGTAAAGGCACCATATCCAATACAATTAAAGGGTTAAAGCCATAAACAATTTCAAAAGGAGAATAACCGGTAGTAGAGTGCACACTACAATTATAAGTGAACTCAATAAACGACAAGTAATCAGACCACGTCTTCAAATTTTTTCCTATCAAAGCGCGCAACAAATTCCCTAACGTTCGATTCACAACTTCTGTTTACCCATCAATTTGTGGGTGACAAGTAGTACAAAACAACAACTTCGTTCCCAATTTTCCCTACAAAACATGCCAAAAATGACTCAGAAACTTGGTGTCCATATCCGAAACAATTGACCTAGGAATACCATGCAATCTCATGACATCTTTAAAGAAAAAATCAGTAACATGCACGACATCATCAATTTTTTTGTAAGCAATAAAGTGAACCATCTTATTAAACATGTCCACAATAAAAAAAAATGATATCTACACCCCTTTTTATCTTCGGCAACCCTATAACAAAGTCCATAGAAATGTCGATCCAAGGGTGACTAGTTACAGGTAAGGTCATGTATAGGCTGTGAGGTTTGGTAGTTGATTTAGCTTGTTTAAAAGCAATGCAATGGGCACAAATGCGTTCTACATCCTTTCGCGTTCCCGGTCAGTAAAACTGCTCATGCAATATATCCAAGGTCTTAGGGACACCAAAGTGCCCTATAAGTCCTCTACTGTGCACTTCAAGCACAAATAATTCACGCAATGAACAATTAGGCATGCATAAACAATTCTTGTGATATAAATAACCACCATGCCTGAAATATTTCTCAAAAGCAGCATGTTCACAAGCGGCATAGGCACTAGCAAAGTCCACATCATTAGCATATAACTCCTTAAGATGCTCAAACCTTAAAAGTTTTGAAGTAAGAGTTGAGATTAAGGAATACTTGCGCGATAAAGCATCAGCGACCACATTCTCCTTACCTTGCTTATAGTGCAGCACGTATGAAAAGGTTTCCAAGAACCCCACCCAAGTTGCATGTAGCTTACTTAATTTACTTTGTCCTTTCAAGTACTTAAAAGTCTCATAATCAGTTTTGATGACAAATTCCTTTGGTTGTAAATAATGCTGCTACATTTCCAACGCTCGCACCACTG
>JAOTAX010134377.1:0-17897 GCA_025629825.1 Erythroxylum guanchezii | reverse complement strand
CAAAAACCGGGAATGTCATGTATGCATGTACAGTAATTTCATGTGCACAAATGATACTGTGTACCAATCCTATTATGTATGAACAATCCTAAGTCATTCCGATCCATCTCATCCTATGCCCAATTTACTATTTTACCCTTCCAGTAGGGGGTGGGATATTACACTTACCTTAAGGGGTCAGAGGGGAAGCGACTACCGTATGGAGGTTTGGCTGTGAACCCGTCTGCTTGAGACACTTAACTGATAGAATGGTAAAGAAAGAGACATGTGAAAAAGCCTCATCCCTTTGCATCGGACAATTTTTCAGTGTAAAACATGAAAAATAGAAACTTGGTTTATGAAGGATTTGCCTTACCTTTTCATCTAATTTCCTAATCTGTGTTTCTCCTTTAAGACTCACTCCTGATGTCCCTCTAAATGCTTGGTCTGTTCATGAAAAATAGGATTATCAGTAATATAAACAACAGCCAAATTGTCACACCATATAGGAATAGGAAATGAAATGGAAAGTCTAAAATCAGCCAACAAGTAGGAAATTCATTGTAATTCACAGACCGTAGTGGAGAGGCTACGATATTCAGCCTCTGCGGAAGACCGAGAAATAGTAGATTGTTTCTTAATTTTCCAAGAAATCATAGTATCACCCAAAGCTATACAAAATCCTGTTAAGGATCTCTTACTAAAAGGGCATGCAGCCTAAACTGCATCGCAAAATGCTTGTAATGAACAAGAATTTTTGTAAGAAAAAAAAAACTGTAGATGGAGTCTGTTTTAGATATTTGAGCACATGAAGGGCAACCGTCCAATGCTGTTCAGTAGGAGCTTGGGCAAACTGACTCAATTGTTGAGTTGTATGAGTGATATCTCCCTGGGTAAATCCAAGATAAAGGAGACGCCCAACCAACCTTTGATATCTGTCTGGATGCACCAATAAAGGCTAAATGACAATGAGGAGATAAAGGAGTGGCTGCCCCTTTTGAACTTGTCAAACCTATATCCTTGAGGATATCCAACATATATTTTCTCTGATTCATATACAAGCCATTATCAGACCTAGGAAGTTCCAACCCAAGAAAATATTTTGCGGAACCCCATTTCTTTAATAATAAGTTGTTCATGTAAAATCCGTTTTACTTGTTGAATACAAGTCTCCGTTGGACTCATGATTAACACATCATCAACATACACAATGATAGCAATATTAGCCCCTGTTGATTTAATAAAAAGACACGAATCATGAGCAGATTGCACAAAATTCTGCTGGCAAAGAGAAACAGTAAGCTCATGATTCCATTAGCGTGAAGCTTGCTTAAAACCATATAAAGACCTCCGCAAACGACACAGTTAATTGGGGCCAGCCTTGGTATACCCTTAAGGAGGTAACATGTACTCCTCATCAATATAACCATGTAAAAAAGCATTATTTACGTCTAATTGATGTAAAGGCCACCCTTTTGTAGTAGCAATAGCTATAAAAAGTCTCACAGTAACCATCTTGGCAATTGGAGAAAAACTGTCAGTGTAATCAACCCTTCAATTTGATTATAGCCTTTTGCTACTAACCTAATCTTATATTTATCAACAATCCCATTAGGTTTGAGTTTAACCTTATAAACCCATTTAGAACCTGTAGCTTTTTTACCTTTTGGTAAAGTAGTAAGGTCCCAAGTATGATTGCTTTCAAGGGCTGCCAACTCTACCTCCATAGCAACCAACCAATTTGGATTAGTTTGAGCTTGCTTAAAAGAATTAGGTTCTTCAATATTAGACACATTTGCTAAAAAAGAATGATAAGTTGAGGTAAGATGTGAGGAGATTAGAAAGGGATATGTGGGAGGTGTAAGAGAAGAGGAATCAGGTATATTAGGAAAAGGATGATGAGCAATATCAGTAACAGATGCATGTGAAACAAAATCATTCAACCAATTTGGTCATTGGGTCACATGAGTACTCCTATGAATAGGACCTGGACTCTGTGGAATATCAGTGGAGCACGGTGTATTAGTTAAAGGTGAAACTGATGAATTGGATGGATCAATAATAAGAATTTCAAGGGGTGATGATTCTTGAAATACAGCAGGTGTTAGGACATCTGGATTAGGCAAAGAAACTAGTTATGAATTTGAAAAAATAGACTGAAATGGGAATATGTTCTCATAGAAAACAACATCCCTAGAAATGAAAATATGATGATGTTGTATATCATAAAGTTTGTAAGCCTTTTGGCTTGAAAAATAACCAAGGAAAATAGATTTGAAAACCCTAGGAGCAAATTTATCTTTATAGGAAATGTGTTGGAGGCATAACATAAGCAACCAAACCTTCTCAGAAAATTGTAGTCGGGTTCTTTGAGAAATAGAGCAGAATAAGGAGAAGTCCAATTAAGAACATGAGTTGGAAGTCTATTGATGATATATATGGCTGATAAAATTGAATCTCCCCAAAATTGCTTTAACAAATGGGACTGAAACATAAGGGATCTAGTGGTTTGTAACAAATATTGATGTTTTCGTTTAATAACTCCATTTTGTTGTAGAGTGTAAGGAGAAGTTTTCTGGTGTATAATTCCATAGTTGACAAATATTTCTTGACAACTATGACTCAGGAATTCTATCTCATTGTCTGTTCTAATGATTTTGACTATAGCATCAAATTGATTTTTAACAAGTTTAAGGAATTTTTCTAAGAAGGTAGATGTTTGATTTTTGTATTTGAGTAAATAGGTCCAGGTTGTTCTAGAAAAGTCATCTACTATGGTGAAAAAGTAATGAGCTCCACTGATTGACCCTTTCTTATAAGGACCTCAAAGATCCATATGCAACAGTTCAAAATATGCAAATGTACTAATACTGCTCTTAGGTAAAGGATGTTTGGTTTGTTTAGAAAAATGGGATACATCACACGGTTGTTCAGAAAATTTCATATCATTGAAGGAACATTGCAACTGTTTCATTACAGTGAGGGAGGGATGACCTAATCCTTGGTGCCAAAAACCATCAAGAACAACACTATGACAGTGTACTGGCTTATTGGAATGACTATCTAAAAGTGTGGTGTAAGACCAAAATGGTATTATTTTTAAAAGAATATTTGTCAAGTACGTATAGTCCTACATTTGCCTTTCCAACTACTGAGACCTCATCAGTCATAAGGTCCTGCAGAACACAAAACATTGCATAAAAGGTAAATGTGGTAGGAGATTGACAAGCTAGTTTATTTACAGAAAGTAGGTTATAATTGAATGAAGGTACATGCAAAGAGGATGACAGACAAAGATTATCACAAAGAATAATATCCCCTGTGAAATCTATTGTCTTAACTATGTGATCCGGTAGGTGAACATGAGTGAATTTAGCAACAGGTTTAGGTTTATCAAACAAACTAAGATCATGGCACATATGGTTTGAAGCACCTATGTCTATTATCCAAGAACCACATTCAATTGAACTAACTAAACTAAAACAATGATTGAGAATGCTACCTGCAAAGTCGTTATAGTGTGTGAAATTGATGACATCTCCTCCCTTGTCTGTCATCTGAATCTGCTTGCCTTTGCTTTTCAGAAAACTCTCAATACCTTGTTGAATCATTGCAGCCATGTCTTGCTTCCAAACTGGTTCTTTTATACCCTTCTCTACTAGATAATCCAAAGGTGAGTCAATCATATTCACAAACTCCTTATTCGCATCCCCTCCTTTTCTATCATTAGAACTTTTATACCAATCTGGATACCCATGGATCTTGAACCAGGTATCTTTTGTATGTCGTTTCATCTTACAAAAATCACAAAACATATCCTCCTTATTCAACTGTTTCTTAGAAACACCTCTACCAGCCCCTTTTGCGCTACTATTACCAAAATTACGCATCATCATAGCACTAATTGTATTCTCAGCAAAGGTAATGTTAACCTTTCGTTGCTTTTCAACCCTAACCACCATCGTATAAGCCCTATCTACATGAGGCAAAGGTTCCATCACAAGTATTTGACTCCGAATAGCATCATACTCTTCATTCAATCCCGTAAGAAATTGTACTAATCGATCATTATCCCTAAAATCAACTAACTGCTTTAGGGATCCGCATGAACACTGTGGGATGGGAGCCAAACAGTTCAGTTCATCCCACATGCGTTTGAGTTTAGTAAAATACTTGGAAACAGATAGTTCCCCTTGAGAAATCGAACTAATTTCTCTCTTGATCTGATACAACAACGGGCCATTACTCTCTCTATACCACCGCTCTAGTTCTTTCCAAAGATCCCTAGCTGAACTCGTGTACATGAAAGACTTCACGATGCCTTTGGAGATGGCATTAAGAATTCGTGATGTGACCATAAAATCGACCTGACACCATCGATCATAGTCTGGTGAACTTTCTGTCGGTCTTTCATAGTTGCCGTTGACGAAATTAAGCTTTAGCTTTGCACGTAAAGCGATTTGCATCGCAGGACTCCAAGGCAAGTAGTTGTTGCCGCTTAACAAAGTCCTGACAAGAATCATTCCAAGATGATCTGAGTTTTGCAGAAACATCAGATTCTCGTCATTATTCACATTTCCAAATGATGATCTTGAACCACTCATGTCGTTTACCATGATTCAGCTACGGAAAGACGAGAATCAACTTAGTTGCTCTGATACCATGAAGAAACCGAAAACTCTAGGGATTTTATTTAGTAAAGAAATCAGAAAACCAAAAATGAATGATTACAATTACATTACAAATGAAGAAAATGAAGATGGTATATATACCATCACTGTACATAAAACGATAACTACCACTATATAAAATGCAACCCAACTAAAAACAGAAATAAAACCTATACAATATTCTATACAATATAAAATAAATACAGATAAAGAAATATTTCTACAGTAATCACCAAATTCTTCCAACCATAGTCAGGTAATTAAGTATTATATACTAAGCGCGAATGAGATCGTCGTCGTCGTACCTATATGTCTTAATCCAACGACTCCAGTTTATTCCCATCATCAAACAGCCGCAATTTATTCTGCGAAGCCATGAAACTCTTGCTACACCGAAACTCTTGAAGGTTCGACCTTCAACGCATTTACAAAGCCCTTTCTTTCTCTCCCTAGCAACAATTTCTGCTATCTTCTTCTGAGGCTTTGATAGGTGCTAGGTGAGTTAGAGATTTGTTCAACTTATCACAGAACAAACTCTACGCCCAAGTTTGGTTTTGTTTCTCTCTATATATGTAGGTGTCTACGATCCGCTAGAAGAAGAAGACAAGTTTGTTTCAATTAAATATCTTAACTTCCTTTGTTATTAATTATTAAGTATTATATACATCGTCATGCCTACCTGTCTTATTCCAATGGCCCCAGTTTATTGCCATCATCGAACGGTCGCAATTTGTTCTATGGAACCATGAAACTCTCGCTACACCGAAACTCTCAAAGGTTCAACCTTAAACGCATTCATAAAGCCCTTTCTTTATTTCCCAGTGACAATTTCTGCTCTCTTCTTCTAAGGTTTTGAGCGATGCTGGGTGAGTTAGAGATTTATTCAACTTATTACAGAATAAACTCTACGCCCAAGTTTAGTTTTTTATAATTTCCTAATATTTTTACTTTTCTTTTTCTTATTACGATGCTGGTGTCTAATCAGAAGAAGACCAAATTTGTTCTAATTAAATATCTTAGCTTACTTTATTATTAATTATGTTTTGGAGTGTGACTTAGAAATGGTTTGATTTGCTACTGCAGCTTCATCAAAGCTAAAAGTGAAGTTCGTTCAATTTGGTCTCCATTTGTTTAACTTATCACAGAACAAACTCTACTTTTGGATGTCTAGTCCTAATATCTTTGGATTTTTGTGATGTCTGTGTTATACTGGCTTTTTTGATAACCACTGATACGGGGTTCATCAAATGTTTATGAAAATACTTAGCTCTTTGATAGTTAAAAAGTAAATTCATTTCCAAGTTGATTACTATTTCTTATAGACATTTGATACTGTTTTTATGGAAGAGGTAGATCACAAGTACTAACAACTTAATGCCACTCTTTAGGGATATCTCCTTCAATACGATGATAAGAAATCTTCCTGAGAGTTTTAGCTCCCTTTCAAGTATGACATCAATGTAAGTAGCATTTTCTCAGAATAATTGGCAATAAACGTATGATTTAACTCTTTTCGCTTACTAGCCTTTATCCCCTTACAGGTGCTTGCAAAACCACTAGTTTACAAGAACAGTAAATGTCCTTTCTGCCCTTCCTCTTGAAAACCTGTGTGTAACTATCATAGAAATTGAATTAAGTTGAGAACTTTTGTTTTATTTCATAGCATTTAACCTATAGTACTGTCATGTTGCTTATTATTCTCTATCAGGAACGTAGCAAACAATCATTTCACTGGCTGGATTCCTCAACCATTGGCCAACATTAATCTGCAGTAAGGATCCGCCAACCAATTGTTAGCTACTAGACTGGTTAAGGAGTCTTTCTGCAAACTTGTTTGAGTAATCTTTGTTGCAGGAAGAAAGGAAATAATTGGAACTCGGGGTCTGCACCTCCACCCCCACCTGGTACACCTCCAGCCCTAAAACACCCTAGTCATAAATCTGGTGGCAACAATAGTCCATCAGATGGTGGCAGCAAAAAATCAGGAATAACAGGTGGTGGTATAGCTGGGATTATCATATCGATACTTGTAGTTGGGGCAATAGTAGATTTTTTCCTATGGAAGACAAGATCAAGGAGGTCTTCTTTAGACATAGAAAAACTTGATAATGAGCCATTTGCTCCTCTTATCTTCTGGTGAAGTGCAAGGTAATATATATATTGTCTGAATTTTGATTTTTTTGGAGCATCATTCACCAATAGTTTTTTGCTATATTTGGCTCCTATGGTGTAGCATGAGAGTGATATCTTGTTCCATGCCTAAAATGTAAAGACTACATTATATCAATCTATTATGATCCAAAAGCTTGGTTGATTTTGCTTTTGGTTTAAGTTTTATTTGTAACTTAGACGTTTGGCTGCTAATGCATTGACAAAATGGAATAAAAATATGGAAGATGCAAAGATAAATTGAAATTGGCTTTAGATATGATCAATTAATTTGTCAATATTGTTGTTTTATGAAGACTGTACCCTGCCTTGTATTGATAATGTGCTAATCTTTACATCTAATTTCAACATAGCACTAATGATATGGAAGTTTGTTATTTTTAAATGTCCAATGCCTGCTTATATGATTTTATTCAGTGGATACCAGAGGATTCTATATTGGTGCCAGTAATGATGTTAATGAAGATTTTTAGCCTCTTGAATGCTTTGGTTCCTGTTTTGAAGCAAATGATTCTTAATATGTTTTATTTACTACATAAATATGACTGTTTGTGACTTGATCAAATCTCTTGATCATATTTTCGTTCCCTTCAAGGTTTGTGTTATTAAGTTCTTCAGTCTACAATGTTGGGACAATTCTGATTGGAACTTTCATTTATCCTTTTTCCAAAACTTCCTCTTAACTGTCAAATTGTGTAGAAATGAAGTCTGTACAAGCTCCCTCCACTGTGATTACTAAGACATTGGATAGCTCTGCCTTGATAAATCTTAGACCACCACCGAGTGATCGCCTTAAACTATTTGATGAGGATTATTTTCTCAAGAAGCTCGTGTCAATGTCACCTCATACTCAGTAGCAGATCTGCAGATAGCCATTGGCAGCTTCAGTGTTGAAAATCTTCTTGTTGAGGGATCATTTGGATGTGCTTATCGTGCTCAATTTGATGATGGGAAGGTTTGCTTCTATAACCTGATTAATCTTGAATATTTCAGTTTAAGGGCCAGAAAAAATGGAAAACAAATAATGCTTTTGAAACACGTGATCATATTCTTTCTGGGATCTTGTTCCAGGTTCTTGATGTTATTTGATTTAGGGAAAATAAGAAGAACTCTTAGTATAGGTATGACCATCTTTTTTCTATTTATGCCACTCTTAATTCCACTTACATAGGTTGTCCAAACTAGCCTCATGCCTAATGCTTTGAAGATCATTGGACATAATAACGACCATCCAAAGCCCATAAAGTTATTATCTCCAGAACATATGGAAACGTGCTGTTTTAGATAATTTCTTGTGTGTCCATATTGCTCTAGTATTTATATCTTGTATGAGGATTTGAATACTAGATTTTTGAAGTGAGTGACATAGTGCACTTGGATGAGAGCAAAGTTGTTGGTGCGACAAATCTTCGCTCACTTTCAACTTTGCAGTGTGGCTCTAACTCTGGATTTGAGGTACAAATTTGATTTGTTAGTCAGTGATTAATGTGTTCTATTTGTTTTTCATTTGTTGTATGTCTTTGGAGGATGCCTACATGAGTGACATTGTTTGACAAACTCATTATTTGGTTTTCTTATGACAAGGCTTATAAATGACAAATTTGACAAACAATTGGGAAATGTAAATGTGTGGCTTAGAGTTGCATGTAATTTTACAGCTACATCATATAAATGAAGAAGAAATGATGCAATTTTAATGAGTTTTAACTAGCTTGAATTCCAATTCAAGGGATTGATCCTAGGAAAGGCATTTTACAACATTTATATGTAGGAAAATTTGGCAGTTGGTTACGTTGTAGAAGAGTTCTTTTCTGTGATTCTTTTCTGCTTTTTGAAACCATTTCTGCATATCCAGGATATTGAAGCTTCTGGAATAAAAATATGAATTGAATTTAAGGTAAAATACCAATGTTATTGATAGTGGTAGATGTTGCTTATAAGTTGGTGGATTTTTAAGGTTTGATTCTCTCCACCCATACATTACTGATATATCAACTGAATATCAACTGCTGCCAACTTGCTTTTTTACTTCTATATTTACGATATTCATAGTTCATTTGTTCTCTATTATGGAGATCATTGTTGTTCCATTATGTTGTCAAGTGGGGAGTTGATATTGAAGGTACTGAGCTGACATGATATGTTTGAACGTTTTTGTTGCAGCTTATCCATTCCTTGTTGGACAAAGTTAAGGAAGTGATGGGAGCTCCTTTTGTACCAGTTGGTGACAGCACAGGCCACTACATAAAGCGGTCATATGTAAGAATATGTTTTATATATGTTGTTTCTTCAAGTTTTCATGAGACATTAGTTGTGTTGCATTGAGCTACTTCACAATTACTATAGGCGCTTGAGTTTTTTTCTGGGTAGACAAGCCTGTATCATTTACAAAGGGAAGCGCATTAAAAATTTTGGTATTGTGCACTCTTAGGTACTAATTACTCCGGGCATTGCGGTTTTGCACTTTAGGCTTTTCTTTGTTGTGCTTCACATTTATTTATTTTCTGGCAATATTTTGTAGTAGAAAGCTATTACCTGACTCATGAATTTCCTATGTCCCTCTCCATTTGTTTTACTGGTTTTAGTATTATTATTGTCTTGTGTTTTTTGGTCTTTAATGTGGTTTTCAGGTGTTGAACAATTTTGACATTCCTGATCCTTGTTCCTTCATGAAACTTGACACAGAGTATTTCCTATAGAGTGCCAACAAATGTAAGTTACAATAACTCCATTTGATTACAGGGTGTACTTTTTAGCAGTTGGGTATGCCATTTGTTTGCTCATTTTTGGTGCTTTGTTATGGAGAAGAAAGAATTTGGTTGCACAAATTCAGGTACTATAATTTTGTGTACACGGTTGGCAGTACTAACATTTTTTTCAACACAAACTGGAATAAACTTCATGGGTGTAAGATTACACGGATAGGAAGATTGATGAAGGGTTTTAACTACCACTTCATCACAGATCATTGCCTTGCTCATCCCCTTACAAATATATCCTATGAAGGTTGAAAGATCAGGTTATTTGTTAGGAATTTAGACCTCCCGAACCCACACCCAAAGTTATTTGATAGACAAAAATATCAGAAAATAAAGAAATAATAACATCACAAGAGAATTTACGTGAAAACTCCCAAACCGGAGAAAAAACCACGGGCAACAAGAAGAAAATCCACTATGTGAAAAATCCTTACAATCACACAATTTTTCCTCTCAACTAATCCCCCAACCCAATACATCAACACACCCATAAATAAATACCCACAACAAACTCTCCAACTCTCACCTCAAAAGAAGAATTTAACTAGAATCAAATTTGTCATATAAATCTTTGACTTTGTATTGGTGCATTAAACAAGGAGGTAGCAACCTCCTTATATAGGTAAGAGCCTTTCCTCAATTGTTGTCCCCAACCAATATGGGGTAACAAAGGAGCCAAAAACTCAACAATCTCTACCTTGGTGACTTTGGTTGATCCCACAACCACACTCCACCTTAATGAAGATCTCCTAAAAATAACATAACTCTCGACGTAGAGAATTATCATGCTTAATAGCATCATGCTCCACCATAAAAACATACCCACTCAGAATAAACCAATTCTAAGCCTTTTACTTCGGCACACGTCAAAAATAACCTTGCTGAAAAATTATGGTGCAACTCCCATATTTGACTTTCCTAGAAGTTCATCAGTCATCGACATAAATTCCACCACACATCTTGCATTAATGCCAAACCAATGCCCGTGTGCAAACTTGTGGATCCACTAACAATAACACATCCTCTAGCATGGCAACTGTAGGATTAACAGCATGCCATAAGGATGTACATGGGCCCATTTTTAGAGAGCAAGATCATCATCCATGGAGACAATGTTAGCGACATTGTCAGTCCCTCCATTAACTGATCCAGAGCCTTTTACCGAACCCGCTCCACCTCTTGAACAATTTTTCCTCACGTGCCCAGATTGTCCACACGTCCAGCATACTATATTTTTCTTCATGGAGTTCTTCTTCTGATATCCAGCTACTACCAGGGCTGAGTCTTTAGGAGGAACATTTTTCCACTACTCAGTCTTCTCTCTTCTAAAAAGAGTTTTCCGGTAACTACAGAAAAACTATCTTCTCCTTCCCATAAATCAGAATCGTTTTTATGTGTTCATATGAAGGTGGAAGAGACCAAATGAGTCTCAAAGCTTGATTCTCATCATCTATACGAACTCCAATAGCCTCCAGTTCAGAGACGATCCCACTAAGAACACTTAAATGATCTGAAATTGTAGAACCTTCCCTCATCCGCAGTGTATGAAACTGCTCCTTTAGGTACACCCGATTTGAGACACCCTGTGTTTGATACAACTCCTTGAGCTTTTCCCAAAGCTCATTTGTTGTAGATATTCCATGCACATTCGCAAGGACATTCTTAGCCAAACACAATCGTATCCCACTTGTTGCTCTCAAATCCAAATCCTCATAATCTTCATCACTCATACTAAATCTGTCTGTACTAGCTGTTTTGCCAATATCACTAGTAGTAGTGCTGATACCAGGGATTTGTCTGCCTTTCAATGCCTTGTATAACCCCGACTGAATCAAAATGTCCCTGACTTGCACTTGCTACAAGCCAAAATTGATTCTCCCGTCGAATTTCTCCACCTCAAATCTAAGAGGATTCAAAGCCTTATTTCCTAACATTTTTCCTGTGCTCTTCTGCCTTAATGAATTTTACCGTAGAAATGAATAGCACACAAGGTAAGTTCCCAGGAAAGAGAGGTGGGTCACAAAGGACACACTTAAATACCAAGTCTTTCCTTATCCAGAACTTTCCTAGACATGTACTTTCACATTACCACACAAAAGCTCTACCGCACCAAATGAATCTTTCTCAAGAAAATCTTTTCTAATATGGAAGATCAGCCAAAACTGCGACCACAGAGCATATTCATAATTTTTAAGAAAAACACACCTTGACTCTGATACCAATTGTTGAAAATTTAGACCTCCCGAACCCACACCCAAGGATATTTGATAAAAAAATATCAGAAAATAAAGAAATAATAAAAACACAAGAGAATTTACGTGGAAACTCCCAAACCGAAGAAAAAACCATAGGCAACAAGAAGAAAATCCACTATGTGAAAAATCCTTACAATCACACAATTTTTCCTCTCACCTAATCCCCCAATACACTAATACACTCACAAAGAAATACCCACAACAAACTCTCTAACTCTCACCTCAAAAGAGGAATTTAACTAGAGTTAGATTTGTCATATAAATCTTTGACTTTGTATTGGTGCATTAAACAAGGAGGTAGCAACCTCCTTATATAGGCAAGAGCCTTGCCTTAATTGTTGTCCCCAACTAATATGGGACAACAAAGGAGCCAAAAACTAAACATTATTGACATCATTATTAATGGTATTTTTGACATTACATGTTTGAAATTGCAAATCAATGAAAAAGAAAGCGTTAACTATACTTTGGGAAAGCACGGTAGTATAAGCAATTACAGGTTCGAGGTTGAGGACCAGATCATAAGCAAGGAGTTCTTTGATTGTAATCAACGGATAAATAGGTTAGGTAAAAGAAACATCTTTGTTATTCTATCGTCCAGAAATTTTCCACTTGAACCCTGAATACATTGGTTTACCTGACCACATCTTGGTTTATTAATCCTAAATCCAAAGTTATTAATCGTCAAGATGATGTGCATTCCCATGCTACATGACAAGAAGATGAGTCTCACTTCAATTCATTTTAAACTATTCTGGTTTACGTGAAGAAAATTTCATTAGTGTCCTATTATTTAATAGAGCTTGATATATATTAAGTAATAAAAAATTGATATCCAGTGCCAACTGAAGATACATGATCATAGAATATACACACAACTGGTTTGTATTTATAGAACTCATAGTAGCATTCAATTTTAACCTTGCGTCTACACACGAGAGAGCAAAACCATTGTATTGTTAAACTGGAAATCACATAATATTCCACCTTGCTACTTTGATGATCCACTTTGGAAATACTTATGAAACACCAATTAAAAACCAAGGATTTCACTTCTTTTCATCGTAAAATGATGCACGAACGATATTGGTCAGCTCAACTTTGATAGGGATTAGTCCCCTGGGCTAATCCTTTTAATAATTTAAAAAAGGACATAATCGAATGAGCTAAGCATCCATTTTGGATATTTTCAAATGCTTCATATAGATGATGGCTAAGACTTCAAACCCCTAAGGTACCATTGTATAATCTTGTCTGGTTTAAGCATGGTTGTCCTTGATCCTCAGTCATTCTCTGGCTATCAATTAGAGAAAGACCGAATGTTATTTCTCCCTATTCGTCTGGCAAAGAAGTCACGTTCTTTGCAACCTGGCGACCCCTAACTTAAGGTGGCAAAGTCTCGTTTTATGGTTAACAATTAATTTGAAGGACAAGAATGTGAACCAGTCATTGACTAAAATCACTTTTAGTAACAAAGGCTTGGGTAGATAAGAGGAGGAACTACTATAAACATGTTTGCTTGAGACACTCAACTGATGGACTGGTAAAGAAAGAGACATGTGAAAAGGCCTTATCACTTTGCATAGAACAGTTTTCCATTGTGAAAAATAAAAAATAGAAACTTGATTTATGAAGGATTTATCTTACATTTTCATTTAATTTCCTGATCTGCGTTTCTCTTTCAAAGCTCACTACTGGGTGTCCCTCAAGATGGTGGTGATCGCCAAATCATTCTAACCCTAATTGGGTAACGCAAGAGGAGCTGTTTAGATTTTGGGATTTATTTACCCCTTTTAATTAACAACGGGGCTAATAGATTTCATAACTTCGAACGTTGTCATTTTTTCTCTATTGTGTTGACTCTTTAAGAGTTGAAAATGTTGTCCCTTTTATTGTGATAATTTCTCTAGTAGGAAAGTGTTATGACTCTCCAAACTTTTGTTCTTATCTTTCATTATTATCGTCCATAAAAATGTAGTTATATTTCTTTTTCACAAAAGTGTAGCTGCATTACACATTTTTGCGAAAGGTACATTTTCAAACTTAAACGTTTACAACAAAATACAACTTGAACTCATCCCGATTAGCTAGCTTAAGGAGAATATAGAGAAATATGCATATCAACAGTAGCAAGGAGATTTCGAAGCAAACATTTTCAGAGGAATGGAAAGCATTGGAGGGGAGACTTACCTCAAGGGGATAGAGGGGAAGCAACTACGGTGTGGGGCTTCAGCTGTGAACCCATCAACTTGAGACACTCAACTGATGGACTGGTAAAGAAAGAGACATGTGAAAAGGCCTTATCACTTTGTATCAGACAGTTTTTCAATGTGAAACACGAAAAAATATAAACTTGGTTTATGGAGGATTTGTCTTACTTTTTCATCTAATTTCCTGATCTGCGCTTCTCCTTCAAGACTCACACTTAGGTGTCCTTTAAGATGGTGGTGATCGCCAGATCCTTTCGACCCTAGTCGGGTAATGCAAGAGGAGCTGTTTGGATTTTGGGATTTATTTACCCCTTGTACTCAACAACTGGGTTAATAGATTTTATAACTTAGAAAGCTGTCATTTTTTCTCTACTGTGTTGACTCTTTAGGAGTTGAAAATGCTATCATTTTTATGGTGATAGTTTCTCTACTAAGAGAGTGTTATGGCTCTCCAAAATTTTGTTCTTCTCTTTGATTATTATCATATAATTATTATCGTCCATAAAAATTAGTTATATTTCTTTTTAACAAAAGTGTAGCTGCATTAAATCTTTTCGTGAAAGGTAAATTTTCAAACTTAAACATCTACAACAAAATACAACTTGAACTCATCCTGACTAGCTAGCTTATGGAGAATATAGAGAACTATACATGTCAACAGTAGCAAGGAGATTTCGAAGCAAATATTTTCAGAGTAATGGAAAGCATCGGAGGGTAGACTTACCTCAAGGGGATAGAGGGGAAATGACTACGATATGGGGGTTCAGCTATAAACCCGTTAACTTGAGACACTCAACTGATGGAGTGGTAAAGAAAGAGACATGTGGTCTTATCACTTTGCATCAAACAATTTTCCAATATGAAACTTGAAAAATAGAAACTTATAGTTTATAAAGGATTTGTCTTACCTTTTCATCTAATTTCCTTATCTGCGCTTCTCCATCAATACTCACTCTTGGGTGTCCCTCAAGATGGTGTTGATCCCCAAACCCTTCTAACCTGTTGCGGTTTAAATAAAGCAATATAAATTAAATCTTATCTAGAACAACTAGAGGCAAACATACCCCGTTGATAAGTAATATAAAACGATAAGAACCGGATATTGTACCTAAGGGATTCCAACACGCAGGACAATTAAATTAAACGATGCAAAATTACTCAGACGATCAAAAATTGATTGATTTGAAAATAAAATAAAGTAAGCGAATTAAGGAAATATGCAAGAAGCAAAGTATGAATTAAGAACTACTAGACTTAATCAAATGACAGAAATTGGCTAAGGTATCGAATTTCAATGGGATTAGACACTAAAACTTGTAACGGTGGATTGATTTAGGATTTATTTCACTTAAGCAAGTCGAACCCAATGTTCATAGGAATTCCCTTCTCTTCTAAATCTGAGTTACCTACTTGTTCATAGATAATTTGGAATAAAAGACATTCAATACAAGAAGCCTAAAATTAAATTCGTTAATCCTAGGTATCCTCACACAAAATCCGTCTATGCTTTAGTCTCAAGTATGTTGTTTGATTAATTTTCCAACAAATTAAATCACATTGGTTATGGCATTCAATCATCTAAGGACTTAATCTAGGTGATCAAGCTAAATTAATACTAAATATGCATTCAATCAAGCAAAAACCAATACCACAAAAATTTTCCTAATCTAATATCAATCCTAATCTCAACCAAAAAAACTTACTTATACATATTCATCAATGTAACACAAATCATGGTCATAATATATATTGCATTGATTAAATCCACAAAAATTAAAACAGATAAGGAATAAAAACAAATTAAATCCTAGCAAAACTGTGGCTACTGGGATTGAAAAATGTTTTGGCCAACGTCCTTCGTTGCTCTGATTTCTGCCGCCACCAACTTCTCTTCCTTTGTTACTACAGCTAATGTGACAAATAAACCTTGTGATCCACCTCTCCTATTCATGTTGTGTTACTCACGTTGTCTTGGTTCTCCTCTCTCTGCCTCCACTAGCTTTTCTTTTGTGTCTATGTATTGAATCTTTTAATAAGGTTTTTTTGGTCAACCTTATCAGAGCACATTGACGCCCTCTTTGTTCCTCTCTCTCCGCCGCCAGCTATCTTCTTTTGTTTCTATCTATTGATGTTTTAATAAAGGTTTTTGGTCCCCCTTTTCACGCACACTCACTATCTTCGTTTTCTTCTCTCCGCCACCAACTTATTTTCTTTTTGTTTCTCCGCATTCAATGTCCATCAGCTCCCCTCTTTGTCCCCACTCCTCTTATTCATGTTTTAGCCTATTCTTCACGCAAAAACTATGGCTGCTGCTTTTGATCAAAACGTTAAAATTTTTAGGTGGCTAAAACGTTAATGTTTTTTTACTTTTAGAGTTTTTCTTGCTTAAACGTTCCAAATCCAATATGTGCCTAAAATTAAAACAAATAAGTCTTAATTAGTGCAATTTAAAGATTAAATGGACAAGAGTTTAGCAAATTATGCATCTAAAATCAATATAAAATGGCCATTAACACAACCCTAATCGGGTAATTCAAGAAGAGCTATTTAGATTTTGGGATATATTTACTCCTTTTATTCAACAATGGGGCTAATAGATTTAATAACTTGGAACGCTATTTTTTTCTCTACTGTGTTGACTCTTTAAGTGTTGAAAACGCTGTTGTTTTAATTGTGATAATTTTCTACTAGGAGAGTGTTATGGCTCTCTAAACTTTTGTTCTTCTCTTTCGTTAGTATCTTATATTTATTATCATCCATAAAGTGTAGTTATATTTCTTTTTCAGAAAAGTGTAGCTTCATTAAACCTTTATACTAAAGGTACATTTTAAAACTCAAACTACAACTTGAACTCATCCTGACTAGCTAGCTTATGGAGAAAATAGAGAAATATGCATATCAACAGTAGCAAGGAGATTTCGAAGCAAACATTTTCAGAGGATGGAAAGCATCGGAGGGGAGATTTACCTCAAGAGGACAGAGGGGAAGCAACTATGGTTTGGGGGTTTGGCTGTGAACCTGTCTAGTTGAAACACTCAGCTGATGGACTGGGAAGGAAAGAGACATGTGAAAAGGCCTTATGACTTTGCATCGGACATTTTTCTAGTGTCAAACATGAAAAGTAGAAACTTGGTTTATAAAGGATTTGTCTTACCTTCTCATCTAATTTCCTGATCTGCATTTGTCCTGCAGGACTCACTCTTAGGTGTCCCTCAAGATGGTGGTGATCGCCAGATCCTTCTAACCTAATTGGGTAACGCAAGAGGAGCTATTTGGATTTTGAGATTTATTTACCCCTTGTACTCAACAACTGGGCTAATAGATTTTATAACTTAGAAAGCTGTCATTTTTTCTCTACTGTGTTGACTCTTTAGGTGTTGAAAACATTGTCATTTTTATGGTGATAGTTTCTTTACTAGGAGAGTGTTATGGCTCTCCAAACTTTTGTTCTTCTCTTTCATTATTATCATTAATCAATTTTTATTTTTTAAAAAATACAACTTGAGTCTCACTTGTCACGTAGTGGTGGAACCTATTTTTAGTTTAAAAATAAAAATAATATCATGTCAATATTGTTGTTGTATTTAATTAACAGGGAGCTAACTTTGTTAAATTTTCTATCTATTTAGAGTTTGATTTGAACGTTTTGAAGATATTAGGGTTCAATTTAAATGCTTTAAGATTTTATGGTTTGTTTTGTACTTTGCTATAAACATTGAGAATCAAAATAAAATTTTAACCTTTATATTAATAATTAAGTAAGTTTTTGTTTTTATTTCAAACATACATACATACATACATACATACATACATACATATATATATATATATATATATATATATATATATATATAT
>JAOTAX010134238.1:0-17919 GCA_025629825.1 Erythroxylum guanchezii | reverse complement strand
AAAACCAAACTCTTTTGTTTTATTAATAATAAATATTTTCATTACAAAACTGTAACTGAAGAAGATAAAGTTACATGCAAATACACTTACTTTCCAGGGCACTATATTTACATAACTCCAACAAGAGGGGTATGTGAGTGTTAGATAATGAAATGTGTGAGTTAGTTAGTGAATAAAGGAGGAAGGTTGAAACAAAAGTCAAAGGAGTGACGGTTGGACAAGAAAAAAGGAGAGCAGCTGCATCATTTGTCCTATTTGGTTTTTTAGTCCACTTGTACCATTCCTTTCAAGCTAACTTTTATCATAAAATCATCTTGGTGACAGCTGGAGCAAGAAGGAGAGGCTGGGTAGAAACAACAACTCTCATTCCTCTTCATCTTTTGTCGATTGTCAACTATAAAAGGGCATTCTTGGAGATTAATGGAGCTTGTGTGCAAAAAAAATGACTAGACCTAATTCTTCTTCAATTCTGGTCGATTTTTAACAATGATGGGGACATTCTTGGCTGATTCTTAAAGCTTCATAGAAAAGATAGAGGGCCAACCCACTTGACACCAATTCAGAGGTACAATCAATGTCGAGGAGCACATTTAAGCATATGTCATTATGTATCATTTTCTTTCCCTCTTTTTGGATTGTTTACGTTATCTTGAGATTAATGATTGGGTATTGTGTAAGAATGCTTTTGATGCTCTACTGAATTGTTTTTTTATGAAAATCCATTGCTAGCATACGTAATAGTCGTGTTTGAAGTTGTATATGGAAACTAACGATATTAAATCTTTAAGGATAACATAACATAAGTTAAATAATCCAAGCTTGTGTAATTATTTCTTAGATTGGTATGTTTTTCAATCATATTGCGGCTATCCAATTAAACTTAGAAAGCTATTTTTAGGTTATTTGATAGTTAAGATTAATTAACGTGCTCTTCTTAATTAACTATAACCTAAGGAAAAACCAGAATTAACAGAGCTTGTCATTAATTCACGATCAATAGTCTAAAGAAAGGTGTGAAGACGATAATTCAATGACATATATGAAATTGTGCTTAGGTTGAGATTAAACCAAAGAACCAAATTTCAACCCATTCGTCAATTTTATCACTTTGTTGCTGTTTAATTTGATTTGTTTTCATACATCCAATTTTACTTTGTTTTCTAATTTGCATCGAACCAAAACCCCCTGTTTTATTTATACGGATAATTTAGGAAAGTAATTGGATTTAATCTTTGTGGGATTGACCTAGACTTGCCACTGATGAGTTGTAGATTTAGTTATTTTGTGTAGTGTTATGATGCATTACACTAATTTTTGATGCCATTGTCGGGGATTACCATCCTTTGCTTTTCTAAATTTATTTTTTGCTTTATTTTGTTTTGTTTTTATTTTTATTTTTATTAACTTCTTTTCTTTTTTAGTTAGTTACGGTGTATGACACTATCGTCTCACACTGGTGAATTGAAATTTGATATAGAACTTGAAAGAATGCTATGTAGATCAAGAAGACAAGTTGCACAAAGTTCTGAGGACCCGTCATCATCTAATAGGAACCTTGATTCATCACCAGGAATTCAAATAGTTTTAGATTTACTTTATAATTCTCCTAGTGATTCCATTTCTAAAATTGATTCTAACATGGCAAGGCAAAACAATGATCGCACTCTTAAGCAGATAGCTGCTCATGATTTTAGTCATCAACCTTTATGCATTGATTTTCCTATTATTGATATTGTTTTTGAGCTTAAATCTGGTCTAATTCATCTTTTCCCTACTTTTTGTGGTATGTCAAGTGAAGATCCTCATAAGCATCTCAAGGAGTTCCACATGCTATGTTATAGCATAAAGCTAGTTGGGGTGTAAGAAGAGAAGATTAAGTTGAGAGCATTCCCATTCACGTTAGGGAACACTGCCAAGGATTGGTTTTAGTACTTGCCCTCAGGATCGATCACTACGTGGAATGAGATGTAAAGAATTTTTCTAGAGAAGTACTTACCTACCTTTCAAGCTACGAATATTCGGAAGGAGATATGTGCAATCCAAAAACACCATGGGCGGACATTATATGAATACTACGAGCGTTTCAAGAGGTTATGTGTTAGTTGCCCGTACCATCAAATCAGTGAGAAAATCTTGATCAAATACTTCTATGAGAGGCTTCTGCTATAAGAATCACGTATGATAGATGTAGCAAACAGAGGTTCACTGGTAGACAAGACTCTTACTGAAGCCAGAAATCATATTTCCAACACGGTTACTATCTCCCAATAATTCAGTATTCGAGAGGACCCCAGACCATTAAAAGTTAATGAAGCTAGTACTATCATATTGGAGCAACAAAGAGCTGGTTTGACATCTTTAGTGAGGCAAATGATGCTCAATAAATCAAGGCATACGGAATTTGCATAATGGTAGGACATCCGACAGATATGTGCCCAACCTTGTAAGAGACGTCCACTAAATAAGTGAATGCATTTGGAAATTTTTCGGGTCAATCACAAAGGAATCCTAGCTACCCCTATGCACAGAACTTAGGATGGAAGAACCCTTCATTGAAGAAAAATAATTATGGGCAGCAAGGACAACAATAAAGGTCCTATCAACATCCATATCAAAGACAAGCTCAATCATCGAGCTTTGGACCTTTATTGTAAAAAATGATGAAATCTTTGGCTCAAAATAACATAAAATTTCAACAACAAATAAGAACTAGCATTCTGAACCTGGAGAATCAATTAAGTCATATAGCTACTACATTCAGTCAATTAAAGAATCAGAATTCAAGTAAGCTTCCGTCTCAAAAGATTGTAAACCTGAAAACAAATGCAAGTGCTATCATTCTAAGAAGTGGTCAAGAAAGAGAGGCACCACATAAGACTCCTGTTGTTGGTAATGATGAAGAATTTGAAAGGGAACTTGAAGTATCTCTAAAAGAAGCTAAAAAGGGCATTAAGGTGAATTCTTAATCTCCTGTGATTAAAAATCTTACAAAAATTTTGCCTTCTTTTCCTATCAGATTTGCTAATCGAAGAAAAGAGAGCAAGATAAGGAGATTTTAGAAATGTTAAAAAAGATAGAGGTCATACCTCTAATTGATGCCATAGAGCAAGTTCCACGATATGCCAAATTCCTTAAGGAATTATGCACGTCAAAAAGGAAACTGAGAGGAGACAAGAAAGCAAGTGTTGGAATTATGCATGTCAAAAAGGAAACTGAGAGGAGATAAGAAAGTGAGTGTAGGGGAAAATGTGCCTGCAGTCATTTAAAGAAAATTTCTCACAAAGTGTAAGCATTACAATTCCTTGCAAAATCGGTGATACTAGGTTTGAATAAGCAATGCTAGATCTAGGAGCTTCAATTAATGTCATTCCATATTCCATTTATTCAATTAATGTTATGCTATATTCCATTTATACTTCATTGCATTTGGAAACAAGTGTTATAATTCAATTAGTTAATAGATCTAATGTTTATCCTGAAAGGGTTGTAGAGAATGTTTTGTGTTAAACATGGAGGGAGAACCTTCCTCTAATTCTGCACCAATCCTACTAGATCGACCATTTTTAAAGACATCAAAGAAAAAGATTGATGTGGATGCAGGAACATTGATTATGGAGTTTGACGGTGAAATTGTTCACTTTAATATTTTTGAGGTCATGAGGTACCCTAGTGATATTCACTCTATTTTATCAATTGATCTCATTGATTGTTTGTCTCAAGAAGTTTTGATGTGGATGGTAAAGATGAGTTAGAATTCATTCCTCACATGAGTGTATAGGCAAACACTTTACAAAATTCTAACTTTTTTCATTACAGATAAAATGGAAGAAATTGTGCTAGCATTGCAATTACTACAACCAATACTAAGAAGGTATGTAATTCTAAATATTAAACTACATTATCTAATATGAAATCTCTACCTTTGGTTATGCATGCACCTACAATTGAACTAAAACAATTATCAGAGCACTTAAAATATTTGTTTTTAGGAGAAGGAGAAACCAATTTAAGATAGTAAATAGGTGAGTCCAATCTAAATAGTATCGAAGAAGACTGGGATTACAGTGGTGAAAAATGAAAATAATGAGTTTTTCCTTACAAGAATTCAAAATGGATGGCGAGTATGCTTCGATTATAAGAATTTAAATGCTACAACACGTAAGGATCACTTTTCAATCCCATTCATCGATCAACTGCTTGAATGACTTGTGGGATGATCTCACTATTGTTTTCTTGATGGGTATTCAAGATGTAACCAAATTGTGATATCTTCGAAGGATTAGGAGAAAACAACCTTCACATGCCTATTTAGTACATTTATCTATAGAAGGATGTCGTTTGACTGAAATTCCCCAACCACCTTTCAAAGATGCATGGTAAGTATTTTTTTCGAGTATGTTGAGCATATTATTGAGATCTTTATGGATGATTTTACTATCTATGGGGATTCATTTGATGCATGCTTGGATAGTCTTAATTGTGTATTTGAACATTACATTGAAAATAATCTTGTTCTAAATTTTGAAAATTGTCATTTTAAGGTTGAACAAGGAATAGTTTTGTGAAATGTAATCTCATCTAGAGGTATTGAGGTCGATAAAGCTAAGGTAAAAATTGTGTGAAACTTACCCTATCCCTCAAATGTGTGAGACGTTCATTCTTTTCTTGGACATACAGGTTTTTATCACAAGTTTATCAAGGACTTCAGTAAGATCTTGGCAAAACTCTATCAACTGTTACAAAAAGATGTGCCTTTTGAGTTTGATGAGGGATGCAAGCAAGCATTGGATAAGTTGAAAGAGCTTTTGACTTCGGCACCAATTATTCAACCACTTAACTGTAGTCAACCATTTAAGATTATGTGTAATGTGAGCAATTTTGTTATGGGTGTCGTTCTTGGTCAAAAATGAGGCAAGATGACTTACGCCATTTATTATGCTTCAAGAACTTTTAGTCTAGCACAATGTAACTACTCCACTATAGAAAAGGAGCTTTTAGCTATTGTGTTTGCTTTAGATAAATTTAGACTTTACTTGTTTAGTTATAAAGTGATCATATGTTCTAATCATGTAGCATTAAGGTATCTTTTATTGAAGAAGGAAGCAAAGCCAAGGCTCAATAGATGGATTCTCCTGTTCTAAAAGTTTGATTTGGAGATCACAGTCAAAAAAGGTGTAGAGAATTCAGTCACAGACCACTTGAGTTGAGTTATGAAGGAATAGGATTCAATACCAATGCAAGAGTTGTTTCCGGATGAGCAATTACTAATGCTTCAACGTAAGGTTCCATGGTATGCTAACATACTAAACTATCTAGTGAACTATAAGATACCTAATGATTTGAGCAAGGCTAAATGGAACAAAATAAAGAGTGAATCGAAATATTATATCTGGCATGATCCTTAATTAAGGAAGTGTTGTTCTGACTAAGTGATTAGGAGGTATGTGCTCGAATATGAATATGAATCAAATTTGAAATTTTGCCATGCTTGTGATGATCATTTTGCACCTAATAGAACTGCTAGGAAAAAACTTGAATGTGGTTTTTATTGTCCAAATATATTTTGAGATTCCTATATTCTACAAAGCATGTGAACAATACCAGAAACAAGGTAATTTATCCTATCAAGATCAAATGCCTTTATTCCAATTCTTGCATGTGAAATTTTCAAAGTATGGGGCATTGATTTTATGGGGCCATATCCTTCCTCTTTTGGTTTTGTTTACATTTTTTTGGTTGTGGATTATGTATCTAAATAGGTGCAAGCTAAAGCTACCAGGACTAATGATTCTAAAGTTATTGCAGAATTAGCCAAGTTTAACATTTTTGCTAGGTTTGGAACATCAAGAGCATTGATTTGCAATAGGGGTACTCATTTTTGCAACCGATTAGTGAGGAATCTTTTAAAGAAGTACCATGTCACTCATAAGGTGTCTACGACCTATCATCCATAGACGAACAAGCAAAAAGAGGTGTCAAATAGAGAAATCAAGTCCAGCCTTTAGAAAATAGTGAGCCCGAATCGTAAATATTGGAGCCAATCACTTAATGATGCTCTTGTTAGAGTAGTGCTCTAAAAGCAATCGCCTTTAGTACTTTTGTATGAACTTTATTTTGATTAATAAAGCGAAAGGCAATTTTTCATTAATTTGATGTTCATTTATTTATAAATTGATGTCGATCTTAAATCGAATTAATAAAGTCTATGATACAAAACATAGCATGAAGGGAATCGTGATGAGATCATGATAATGAGATTCCTATCATGTGCAATTATGTTAGTATCTAAATTATCCCTAGCCATAGGATTAATAAGATAGGACATTATTAATCCAGATAGACTAGCACATATTATACTCCTTGATTTGATATAGCAGTGAATCTCACAAACTATAAGCATAAGATGTTTAGAGTTAACATGTGGATGTTTACTAAGAGTAGTAAGTACATCAGATGACCCGCTATGAGATTATCATATGGATGATCTATCAAATGTCAATGATTAATCTCATCATAGCAATGGTGCAAATAGTCTTAGACTTGAGGTACTCAAGGATATATTTGATATTGATCTTGTGCTTTGACATCATTCCTTGTTGCCTCAAGATGAAGTTACTCATAGGGTGATAATTGGGTACAACTATTAGTTTTCGAAAGTAATTGGGTAGTCAATAAAGGATTCACCACTCCTAATAGGAAGAGAGGGTAGTTAATAAAGGATACACCACTCCTAACAGGAAGAGATGATACCCACAGCCTCTTGTAATCAGGAGTCTTTAGCCAGAGTAGTTATGTGTCATGAAGAGAGTTTTCAATGTCACATAGAGTAATGAGATCCCAGGATAAGAACTAACATCACTTGGATAAGATGTGACATAGTCAGCCTAGTAGGAGTTAACACATAGCCTATACTATGAACCAAGTGGGGTATAGTACGGTGAAAGGGCGAATTGCACGGTAATTGTCTATAGAAATGTTCGTAATTCGGATAATTAACTATCGAAGAGTTGTGTGTTAATGCACTTATATTTCGGTAAATTGGCATCATGAAATCCTTCATGATTTGCTTGAATTAAGAGTTAATTCAAGTGACCAAAATAACCGAGAAACTAAGGGTCACATGCATAAAAGATCATATGAAAAACAAAATGTGTATGATTGTTTTTAAGTAGGCCACGATCATGATAGAAGTCCAGGCTATCAATTAAGTAGGCCACGATCGTGACCAAAGTCAAGGGTGTCAATTAAGTAGGCCACGATTGTGGCTCATAGGCCATGATCATGATCGAAGGCTCGACAGATGTAACTCACTTATGTACACAAGGTCTAACCAGTCAAAAACACACTCCATTGAGAGGATAAGGGGTACAAAATAGTTATGGGGTCAGAGAGAAGTGATCTTGAGGTTTGTTCATGAAACTTACGCATTTGTTGTATTAATTTAATTACATGCAACCCATTCTTGATCTAACTCTCCATTAAAGCATCTACTTGAACTCATCTAGTTTGGTGCTTTAACCACCCTTACACATTGTTTCTTCTTCATCTTTGCCTATTCTTGAGTGTTCAAAGAAGGGTTTGGTGTTTACAACAATCCAAACAAGGAGAAGAATCAAGAAAGGATGGGAATTAAAAGGTACATGTACTGTTATATCATGTTCATATAATCTATTTATGCATGCATTTGAGATTCTGGCTTTTTAGGATGTCAAGGGGGTCGGAATTTAGATTCCAACACTTCCGCTACTTTGTCGTGCATGTGATACATAAATCCATGTCTCCCCCCAACAGTAGTATCAGAGTGAGGTCATGCATGTATTAGATGATGCATTGAAAATTTGTAAAGTGTTTGCTGGATTGTGACTGACATGCATATTGATTTGGAAAATTCGTATAAATTGTAGAATTTTTTTCTGATTTTCTTTCACAGAAACGTTTATAAGGTGTTATATTATGTTTTTTGTTAAATAAAATTACAATTAAATGTCATTTTTTATTTTATTTCGAATTAACATCCAATCTGTTCATATGATGGTTTCTGAGAATTTCTGGAAAACTTAATACATGTGCTAATTTTGAAATTTTCTTAATAATTCTATAAAAATTTATGATTTTCTTTCACAGAAATGTTTACAAGGTGTTATATTATGTTTTTGTCAAAGGAAATTTCAATTGAATGTCACTTTCTATTTCATTAAGAATTTAGTTTCAGCCTGATGCATGTATGTTCTGGGAAATTCTGGAAATCTGATGAACATGCATGCTTGTAAGTTCCATATTAATTTTTATAAAAAAAGTTATGAATTTTCTGCATGAACATGCAAGATAAGATGTTGCCATATGTATGAGATGCATGAAACTTGTTGTTAAAGTGATTATCTTATGCATGCATGATGTAGAGTATCACTAGTGTTAGAAGTAATATGATAAGTGTCATAGACACGTGATGTGCTAGCTAATTCCACTAACTTCATAAATAATTCCTAGGAATTAGTTTCTGGAATTTTTTATTACACATATTTAGAATGTGTATGACTCTAGAATTTTTCCAGAATTAATTGAATTTGATTCAATTAATAAATCAAGTCAAATTTAACATTGGTCAACTTTTTGAAAGCTGATGGAGATGACTTGTTTAATGACTTATGATGTATGTGTTTCGATTATTAGACATTAATAAAGTTTTTTATGAGATAAGAAATGGATTATGTTGATGCTAGTTGCATTCTAAGTGTATGTGCTTGAAATTAGGGCTTTGGAAATTTTCTGAACATCGAATTAGTCTTTTTAGTGTCTAGTATGTTAACTTATTTATCTTGATGATTTTAGCCGTCAAAATAATTTTGGCTTGTACTGAAATTATATAGATAAATTTGATATGGCCTAGGGATATTAGATGACTAATTGATGTTCGAGAATTTTGGAAACCATAGGGATTAGTTTAGAATTAATCCAAGTAGAGCATAGCATTTCTAGTGTGACTAGAAAAAAGGCATATGTACTAAAATTAAAGTGTTTAATTTGGACATCAATATAATTGAATTTTAGGTTCTTAATCGAATCAGATTCATAATTCAAATTAGCCAAGACTAACATTAGTACCAAATTCGATTCAAGAGTTGAATCGAATCACGAACTTTTGATGTATAGTCAAGTCACAAACTAAATTAAACCTCCCTTGTGTGATACATGCATTTTAAGGGTGGTTATAGACACAGGCTCAATTTAATTGAGTTGTCCATAGTATGAATATATGAGATATATATACATATATACCATCCAAGTAGAGATGAGACCAAAGAACAAATAACCAATATATTAGGGCTTACGCCCTCCATTGATATGGTAAGAACCAGAGTTCTTTTAGAGTCAGGTTGTTGGGCAAATCAAAGCCTGCTCTACACGAATATGTTCAAACCATAGAAATTAGATTTCCGGATTAATAGGTTGGTCCTAATTAGAAGCGTTGATTTGTTGGGCAAACCTAAGGTCAACGTGGATACAGCCAAAGTTGGGTTGTACACATCGGATGTATACGAATCAAGAGTTGACAACCCAATGAGTGTGCTAAATCAATAGTTGATGGCACAAATCAATAGTTGCATAACTAAATGCAATTGGTATGAATGATACCTACCGATTGAACTAAGGTGGCTTGTTGAGTAAACCCAAAGTCATTCTTAGTAATATTAGATATCAATGCATTAAGAAAACTATAAGTTTTCTCGAATTCATAGTGAGGGCTACGGATTTGGATAAAAATAACAGGACTCTTAATGCATGTGATTAAAGTCCTTATCGATATGCATTAGTGTACATTCTAACACTTTCTCTCGTTCTTCTAGGTTATTGAATCATTACAATGTCTTCGTCTAGTGTGAACCTACGTTCTCTATTAGACTCCAAGAAACTCACAGGACCTAACTTCTTAGCTTGGCTGCGAAATTTGAGAATTGTTCTCAAATCTAAGAAACTAGGATATGTCCTAAATGAACCATTTCTCGATCCCCCTGCTGCCGATGCATCTGATGAGGATCAGAAACCTTACAAGAAGCTATTAGATGATAGTGAGCTGGCTAGCTGTATAATGCTAGCCTCTATGTCACCTTAACTGAAAAAACAACATGAGGCTATGGATGCTCATACTATAGTTTACCATATAAGGGAAATGTTTGATGAGCAAGCTCAGTCTGAAAGGTTCGAGACCTCGAGTTTGCTTTTTCGCTCTAGATGGTTGAGGGATCATCTCCAGTGTAGCATGCACTGAAGATGTATGGATACATTGAGAGGTTAGCCAGTATGGGTTTCGTAATGGATCATGAATTAAGTATAGACTTAATTCTGACTAGTTTGACCTATAGTTATTCACAGTTTGTGCTTAACTATTGGATGAACTAAATATCCACCTCGATACCTGAGCTAATTAATCTACTCAAAACAACTGAGCAAATTGTCAAGAAAGACAGTAAGGCTATGATGCTGGTGGACTCTACTTCTAGTTCTCCCTAGAGGAACCAAAAGAAGAAGAAATCCAAGAAGCCAGTGGGAGGTGTAGCCAAAAAGAACGCAAATGAGACTACATAAAAGGGGATATGCTTCCATTCTAACAAAGAAGGGCATTGGAATACGAATTGCAAAGCCTATCTAGAGTCAATGAAGTAGAAGAAGGAATTAAATGCTCCACTATCCACTTCAGGTATATTATTTATCATTGAGGGTAATACTATTTCTAATCATAACATTTGGGTATTAAATATCGAAAGTGGCTCACACATATGTGTTGATATACAGGGTCTTAGGGATAGTAGACTGCTCAAGAAGGGAGAGATGGACCTACAATTGGGAAATAGAGCAAGAGTTGTTGCATTAGCCGTAGGAACATATATTTTGCATCTTCCTAGTGGGCTAGAGTTAGTTTTTGATTATTGCTATTATGTACCCATGTGACCAAGAAAATTGTATATGTTTCATGTCTTAATAAAGCAGGATTTCATTTAACTTTTTCAAGCAATAGTTGTTCAATTAAGTTGAATGAAATGTTGTATGGTATTATTACATTGTGCAATGGTATTTACATATTAGATATGTGTAATCCAATTTTAAATATCAATGATAATAAAAGATAAAAATGAGATAACTTAAAATCGTCTTACTTATGGCATTGTCGACTTGGCCATATAAGTGAGAGATGCATGGCTAAGCTACACAAGAGTGGTAGCTTAGGGTCATTTGATTATGAATCAATGACATATGTGAATCTTGCTTGAAATGCAAGATGACTAAATTACCTTTTAAAGAAAAGGGTGAACGAGCGAATGGATTATTATACCTAATACATTTTAATGTATGTGGTCCGATGACCATTCATACCAGAGGTGGTTTTATGTAATTCATTACCTTTATCGATGATTATTCACGATATGGGTATATGTATCTAATGAGATACAAGTCTGAAGCATTTGAAATGTTTAAACAATTCAGAAATGAAGTAGAGAAATAGCTCGGTAAAAGTGTCAAGACACTTCGATTAGATCGAAGTGGTGAATACTTGAACGAGGAGTTTCTAAATTATCTCGGGGATAACGAGATTGTATCCCAATGGACTCTACCTTACACATCGCAACATAATGGTGTGGCTGAAAGGATAAACTTAACCTTGTTGGACATGGTAAGGCCAATGATGGGCTTAGCAAATCTACCAAAATCCTTTATGCACTCGAAACTGTTATTTATGTGATAAACAAAGTCCCTTCAAAAGCAGTTGAAGTTACTCTATATAAGATATGGACTAACAAAAGGCCCTATCTTTCTCATATGAAAGTTTGGGGTTGTCCAGCTTACGTAAAGTGGATTCAATCAGACAAGCTTGAAGCGAAATCTGATAAATGTCTAGTTGTAGGATATAATAAGGAAACAATTGGATATCAGTTTTACTATGCTTTAGAGAAAAAGGTGTTTGTCTCAAAGCATGTTGTCCTTTTAGAGAAAGAGTTTCTTCTAAGAGAATAGTAGGAGCAAAGTTGAACTTGATGAAGTTCATGATGCTTAAATAGATGAAGATCAACTGCCTGAACTCGAGATTGTTGTTCATGAATATAAGACAACAGCTGAACCTTCTGACACACATAATGTTCATAGGTCAAGTAGGATATGTAATGTTCCAAAGAGATATGGATTTCTCGTCTGTGAACATAATGACATATTGCTTATTGAGGACGATGAGTCTACAACCTCTAAAGAGGCTCTGAAAAGTTCAGAATATGAAAATTGGCTTCAAGCCATGATGTTGAGCCCGGATCTCTTTACTTATTATAAGGCGACAAAACAAGACGGTCAGGTGAAGACCATGTGAGAGGAAAGTTAAAAGTTTCAATTTGTAAGAAGGATTTCAGCGTCAGGATTGGCAGGTTCATCACGGTAAAGTAAATGTTTCGCCACAGTAAAACTAAGGAAACATTTCCAAGGATCTTTCGGGAAAAGTTCGCTGTGGCCAAAGTTTGGCTTCGCCACGGCAAAGTTTCATGATCCACCACAAGCACCTCTTGGGAAAAATACACCACGGTGAATATCTGGCTTTGCCACGGCGAACTCCCAAGATCAAACAAATGCACCCTTCGGGAAAAAAAACACCGCGGTGAAGTATCGAGATCGAGCCAAAAACACCTTTTGGGAAAGGTTCGCCGCGACCAATGTCTGGCTTCGCCGCGAAGAAACCTTCGAATCCGCAACCTAGACCCAACAATCTAACGCTAATTTGGACATACAATTCCACAACCATTAACAACTCAACAAATGATAAATATGAACATATAAAAAAGAAACTTCTTTAATCCTTAATCTCATTACTAAAACAAACGGAGTTTAAGTATGGCTTTAATTACATATCAACAACTACATCAATAGCTTAATGTAAAATACAAATGGATGCTCATGTCTTATATGCTTATAAAGCTACCCAAAAATAGTTGAACTAACTTAGTTACAAAATGTAGCTATCTTGGAGTTCCAAGGATCAATAACCTTCTCGTTCTGCACTTGAGGAGCGAAAATGATGGGTTGAGCTACAGAGCTTAGTGGCTAATATATTTATAGCCATTATTAACTAGCACCCAAATCAAGCATATATATATATATATATATACATACATCTATATCTCATTTTAATCTAGCAATTCAATCACCAACAATTCTAGCTCACAAATTTTATAGTTAAATATGTCATCACATAGAACATATCATTAATATTTAACCATCAAAGCATAACATTCAATTATGCATCATACTTGACAAATCAAAGATGAAATGCAAAAACATAATGGTTTGAGAGTCCCATGGATTGAAATGGAGAAATTGAAGTTTACACCATCAACTAAATGAGTCTGTTTCTTAGGAGTTCATGTACCATAAGCGGGCAGCCGGGAGAAGGCTTTATGTCAACGTGCACGTCAGGAACGAAATTCTATCTCTCTTGCCCTAGCACAAGCAAATTTTATGCCCAATTAATTCCATCACATATGCATACTTTCACGCTTCTTATGCTTGTTCCTTTTTTTATTATAGCAAATGTCATAACGTCTTTAAAAACATAACATGATAATAAATCATAATGCATTTTCCAACAATCACAACAATTCAAAATCAAGCAATTAAGCATACACACATAGGTAAGAAAATTGCCCATTTCCATAATAACTATAAACATATTACCCACCTAAATTGCTTGGAAATCCAAACTCAAGATTGCCTTTCCTCTTGCTCTTGCATGGGATTTTCTTGGTTTTCTTCAAATAAACCAAATTTCCATTCAAACTAATGTTCAAATAGAAAATCCATAAAGCTTCAATAATAAAAAATAATAAATTTGAGCTTAAACTTAACCTACCTATAGTTTCTCTAAGCTAGAAAAACTAAAACCTGGTTTAGAAATCCATGAAAATCAAAATGTGTTTCTTGGTTCTCTTCTCTCTTCCAACACAAAACTCATTTCTCTACTTCTTTTTCTACCCAAGCAAGAAGAAAAGATGATGGAGATTACCTAAAACAAGTTGATTTCTCTTCTTTCTTCTTCCTTCTCCTTCTCCACGATTTTCTTCTTCTTTCCTAACTTCTCCACGTTTTCTTCATCTTCTTTCTTTCTTTCTTTCCCACGTTTTTCTCTCTTCTTTCTCATTTCAAGACTAATTTTTGTCCTGTCTTTCCAATTTTACCCTTCTTCATTTAATATAATGCCTATTAGCTCATTTAGTCTATTAACTAATTATACTTCTAACATTTCTATTCTAATTTCTAATTTCTTTTTATTCTTGCCAAATTAATGACTAAATTCTAAGAAAATAAAAAAAATAATTAATTAAAATTCGAGATCCAACAATTCTCCTCCCGTTAAAGAATTTCATCTTCGAAATTCTTACTTGAGTCTAAAATAAGGTGTGGATACTTCTCCTTCATAGCTTCCAAAGGCTCCCATGTTGCCTCCTCTCTTGCATGGTTCTTGCATACAACTTTAACTAGCTTCATAGTCTTGTTCCTCAAGACCTTTTCTTTTGAATCTAAAATCTCTATTGGTTGTTCTTCATAAGTCAAATCCTCCCTTAATTGAACCTCTGAAGGTTGGACTATGTGTGAAGGATCTAATCGGTATTTTCTCAACATTGATACATGGAAGACATTATGAATGTTAGATAATTCTGGTGGTAAGGCTAACTTGTAGGGTAGAGGCCCAATCTTCTCAATAATCTCATAAGGGCTATGTATCTTGGACTAAGCTTGCCCTTTTTACCAAATCTTAAAACCCCTTTCTATGGAGAGGCTCTAAGAAATACTTTGTCTTTAACTTCAAATTCCATCTCTTTTCTATGTGCATCCATATAACTCTTCATTCTGTCTTGAGCTACCTTCAGTCTCTACTTCACTAATTCAATCTTGTCAACTGTAGCTTATAACAACTCGGGTCCTAAAAGTCTCCTTTCACCTTCCTCATCCCAACAAATAGGAGTTCTGCACCTCCTACCATACAAGGCTTCATAAGGTGCCATTTGAATTCTTGAGTGGTAGGAATTATTGTAAACAAACTCAATTAAAGATAAATGATCATCCTATGAGCCTTTGAAGTCTATAACATAAGCTCTTAACATTGCCTCCAATGTTCGTATTGTCCTCTCTAATTGGCCATCAGTCTGTGGATGGAAAGTTGTGCTAAAATGTAATTTGGTTCCCAAAGTCTCTTGTAAGGTTTCCCAGAATCTGGAGGTGAACCTGGGATCTCTGTCTGATACTATAGAACTTGGAATCCCATAAAGTCTGATTATTTAATCTATGTATTTCCTGGCTAAAGCTTTCAAAGAATTTGTTTGTCTAATTGGCAGGAAATGTGCTGACTTGGTTAGTCTATCAACAATCACCTATATTGCATCATGCTTCCTGCTGGTTCTTGGCAATCCTATCAAGAAATCTATTGTAATCTTCTCCTACTTCCATTCAGGAATAGAAAAAGGTTTAAGCTTGCCAAGACGAGCTTGATGTTCTGCTTTAACTTGCTAGCACACTAAGCATTTTCTAGCATACTCTGTAACATCTTTCTTCATTCCTCTCCTGTTGTTTTAAATATCTATACATTCTTGTACTCCCCAAACGCATTACATAGGGAGCATTGTATGCCTCATCAAGAATCTCATCCTTCAATTCTAACATATATGGAATACATAATATGTTACCTATCACCATCAATCCATCTTCTCTTATTTCCATTTCAGAGGGTTTACCATTTTTAATTTCTTCTCTGAGCTTGCTCAAGTACTCATCTTGCTCCTACAATTCCTTAATCTTCTCATTCAACATTGGCCTTATTCTAAAATTAGTCAATATACAACTTGATTCGACTTGCCTCAATGTCACCTTGAGTTTGGCTAATTCTTTCAACAAAGGAAGGTATACTGTTTATAAATATGCCATAGGAGATTTTCTACTCAATACATCCGCCACTACATTATCTTTCCCCGGTTGGTAGTCTATCATTAAGTCATAATCCTTTAGTAGTTCTAACAACCTTCTTTGCCTTAGATTTAACTATCTTTTGCTCATCAAATATTTAAGACTCTTGTGGTCTGTAAATACCTTGGTAGTGACTCTATATAAATAATGTCTCCATATTTTCAATGCAAAAATTATGGTAGCTAACTCTAAGTCATGTGTAGGATAATTCATCTCATAAGGTTTTAATTGCCTAGAAGCATAGGCAATCACTTTATGTAGCACCCCACTCTCGCAAGACACGCATTGGACATCCTGAGTGATATCCAAGTACGAATCCCGCAAGGGCGACATACTAGGATAGACAACACTCGAAACTCAGTATAATTTTTTTTAAAACAACATACATATATAGAAATCAATAATCAAATCGTGCCCACTTTATTCATAAACTTTTTCAATCGCAGCAATACAATCATCAGAACTTCAATAGCCATTTGGGCTCACCCATTTCAAATACAAAATACTTGTAATCATAATTTCATTACATTGCAAAATCATTTACAAACATTTCCAATTTGGAAAGTTATTACAAAACAGAACTATTCGAATACATATTGAACAGAAATCGCGGAACATACAAATTTCTACAAAAATAAGAAAACACAAATGCAGGCGCTAACTGATTCCGACCTCTAACGCTTACTTGGAATGCAGTAGGTATACTCTCGTTTGCCAAACGAGGTACTCTTCTGAGCCTGAAAAATAATTACAAATTTTGGGTGAGTTTTGCGAACTCAGTGAGTGACCATCCTCGATGGCTCACTCAATCACATAACATATATCATCACTTATAAACACATAATTCACATCTTTTCATTTACAATCATTCAAACACTTATCATGTTCAGAAATCAATCAAACTATTTAGATTATACATATCATATGCATATGCAATGCTTATGAGATTCACTTTCAATTTGTTACTTTGTTGTGACTGAGTGCCTATAGCTGTTCCATATCCACCGTGGATATTGGGCTCATTGATAACTGTCTCGTATCCATTGGGGATACCGGACTCATTTTACATAGTGAACCTTTGGCTCTTATACACTTTCTGAGCTTTAAGTTCTTTTTTATAATCTGAGCTTTAAGCTCTTTTTCGGTAGCTACTCTGGTCACAACTACTATTATATTTCATGCATTTATGTAATGGAATAATTGAATCATATATGATCAATCAGTCACTTTCACATGTCATCGGAACTTAGTCCGGCATTCAACATTTACGTTGAGAGTCACTTGTCATTCATATGCATATTCACATTTAGAACACATTCCCCATCAGACCTTGGTCCGGTATTCAACAATCATGTTAAGAAGCACTTATTTTGTCACATTCACATACAAGTAGCACTTCAATATCCCATTCATATATCACAATCATCGGACCTTCATTGTCCAGAATCAACACAATCAATTTCACATTCATAAGACAATTCAAAACTTAATATAAACATAGCGATCAGTAAGTAAAACCATCTAGGTTAACTCACAGTACGCTCCAGATTAGCATTAGCTTCCATGATCCAGAAACGTCTAGATGTGGACGTTTTCTCCTATATCATCATTATGCAAAACACATATTGTACACACATTATTAATTGAACAATCACATAAGCATTCAATTTTACACATATGTGTATGTGTAATGTATAATGCATGTTCAATGACAATCCCCGGTATATATTTTCTAAATTCATATCTTATGCTCATTCAACTTAGATTTACACTTCATTTGTACATGATCATTCTAAGTTCAGAATCCAATCTTTACCCTTTATATGCGTCTAGCTTATTTTTAAGCTTACACCTCAAGAACACTTAGTTCTTCTAATGTCATAATCCAATTTCTCGTCATTTCTTTTCTAACATTATATGCTCTCATAA
>JAOTAX010134225.1:0-17929 GCA_025629825.1 Erythroxylum guanchezii | reverse complement strand
AGAATTAAATCCTAATTAAGGTCTATTTTACTTAGAAAAATATCATTTAGGATTAGGAAGGTTCCAATGTAGCAATGACTACCAATTAAGCTATAATACATTTTCATTAGAGCTATTGGGCATGTGAAAGGAGTTAAGGTTTCATTAAAGATCTAAGGATGTATTTAGGCAATCTTTTTTAGTTATGATGACAATTAAGATAAAAGTTGTAATATTTAAGCAAGTACTCATCGTAGAGAATCTTATAGAATTCTCTTATTAAGCCACTATCCCAGTAGTAACATAATCTTCATATGGTGATATGGTATATGATAGTTAAATGATTGACTTAGTACAAGTAGGAGATTATTGATTTATGCCCTAGATCTAATTGATTGGTTGTAGTTTAGTGACAAAATAATTTAGAGACATTCTTTATCCTATAGCTATTTAGTTCTATATGATAAATTCCATAGGATTATATGCATTACAAATGAAGATATAATGAGATTATAGTTATAAGATTCATATTGCATTTATATATTATCCCTAAATTGTTCCTTGTCATTGTTTTATTGAGTCTAGACATTAATATAATCTAAAAAACACTAGCACACATTATGCTTTCCCTTATAAAAGAAGTAGTTGATGTCAGAAACTAAATTATAGAGATACTAAAATAAACATGTAGGTGTTTATTAGAGAATAAGTTCATTGAACTGACCTATATGAGAAATTCATTCAAAACATTACTTGTATGTCTATGAAAATTCTCATTGTGATGATTGTATAAGTGATTTTTTGACTTAAGGTCTCCAAAGTTATATTGTATAAGGATTGCTAGGTTTTGTACTATGAAAATTCTCATTGTGATGATTGTATAAGTGATTTTTTGACTTAAGGTCTCCAAAGTTATATTGTATAAGGATTGCTAGGTTTTGTACTACTTATGATCTATTCTAATAATGGGTAGTTCAGTCGGTAGTCATTGCATGTAGCATGAACTATATAGAGGTAGTTGAGTGATCAAGATGAGATTATTACCTTAGAGTAATTAGGGAGAGTGTTTCATTATTCTCAATTAGTATTAATTCGAGAAATCTTTGGATAAGGTAGAGTGATGTTTTGTAAATAGTTTACAAATGTCATTAATTGAATCTATAACAAATGGTGGAGAAATAATATGGTTGGACTCAAAATAGAGTAGAAATCAATTTCATGCTTTATGTCTAACAAAAAATTGTATGATAAAAAGATTGAATTATACGCAAAAATCATGCATGAAAAGGTTATTCAAAAGCACTTTGATATTCCTAAATATTTGCTTGGTCATGTTGTGTTGCTAGACGTCAATCTTAATCTATAGATATAAATTGTTTAATTATATAATTAAAGATAATTAAAGAATTTTTTATTTCTCTAATGATTTAGGGTTATAAATTGTAGACATTCCCAATATATTTCGAAACCTAATGCGTCATACATAAAGAATGGGATAAAGAGAGTAAAGATATTTTAATCAAACTAAACTTGATTGTAAAAATTGAGAAACTTTATAAGTAAATATGAATATTTAATAAATAAAGATTAATATGAAATATTAGATCTTATTTAGGCATAATTGGTCCTTAATTAGAATTTTTGTAATTCCAATTAAAGTTTAATTGAAATTCGAATTTAATTTCAATTAAACCTATTATAAATAGGCATATGCTCTAATAAAGCTAGCACTCCTTGCCTAACCCTCTTTACAATAGTTATAGAGTTCTCTTAACTCGTTCTGTGGATATCGTTAAAGGTTGGACATTTGTGCGGTTATAGTGATTAAGATGAGCCAGTTTTTAAAATGGTTCAATAGGCATGAAAAGAAAAGGATCAGCATTGGAATAAAGTACGAGTTAAGATTCATGCTTTATTGTGATTTCATTGTTAATTATTTTATAGAATTTAAGTGATTTTTGGCTCTTAGGAAATAAAATATAAAAATATTTCATAATTATTTTGCTACGTCCAGGATTGAATCTCAACCCAATTTCCCAACAGTTTCATTCATAGAAGGTGTGAAATACTTTAAATCTTTTATCGATGATTACTTTAGGAGATGTTAGGTGTAACTAATCAAACAAAAGGCAAAAGTGTTTCTAGTTTGTCAAAAACTTCAAAGCACAGGTAGAACTTGACAATGGATAAAGAATCAAGTGCATACAATCAAATAATGGAGGTGAATATGTTAGTGGTGAGTTTGATGCATTCAGTAAATAAAAAGGCATCAAGAGGTAGTTCATAGTAGTGTACAATCCTAAAAAAATGACTAGTAAAGAAAATGAACAAAACATTGTTGGGAAGAACAAGAGCAAAGTTGAGGGCTATAAGTCTACCTAATTCATTTTGGGAAAAAGCAGTAAAAAGTAATTAGTATATGATAAATCGTTCTCCATTACCAAAAATTGGGATGAGAAAACAATGGAGATATCGAATGGTAATCTTGCTAATTATTCATTTCGCTATATATTTGGGTGATTTGCATATATGATGTATAATTCTCAAGAAATGTCAAAGTTTGATCCAAAATCTAGGAAATGCATTTTCTTGGGATATGCTGATGGAATCAAGAGGTATCCACCTATAGGATTCCATTGCCCATAAGGTAAAAATCAGCATAGATGTCATATTTGTAAAAGATAGGTTACAACAAAGGAAGAAAATAGCAGTTTAAAGGAGAAACCATAGACTACTATAGTTTAAGTGAAAGAAAAATAAGAATAAAAATATCCATATTTTTTAGAAGCTACACCAGAGTATGAAGAACAAGAACAAGTTGAGTCCTCAATCCTAAAGGTTCGACGGTCAGCTTGGCACTCAAAATATATTATAGGAGGTAATGTTGCATACTATTTACAAACAGAGGATGGAGAACGATTACCTTTGCATAAGGTTGTAAAAGGACAAGATGCTTCTCAATGGATGACAATGCTGCAAGAAGAAATTGAAGCCTTCCTTAAAAACAAGACATGGGATCTTGTTTCGCTACCACAAGGAATAAAGACCATCGATAATAAATGGGTCCATAAGATCAAATAAGATGGAAATGGTCTAGTGGAGCATTATTGTGCAAGATTAGTGACGAATGAATATGCTAAAAATAAGGTATTGGCTTTAAGAAAATATTTTCCCTTATTGTTCAACTAACAATATTTCGAGTAGTTCAACCAATATATGCTATATATGATTTATAGTTAGAGCAGTTAAACGTTTAAACTGTATTTCTTTATAGAGAACTTGTAGAAGAAATTTATAAGATCTAACCAAAAGGGTTTGAAGAAAATGTAAAAGAGAACTTGTTTACTATGATTTATACAATACCAAACATTGCACATGCAATGTGAGTAGTTAGTCGATATATGGAAAATCATATTAAAGAGCATTAAAGTGCTATAAAGAAGTCTTGAGATATATTAAGGGTATTTTAAGTAGTGCATGCTATTTTAGAGGATCAAACTTTATTGTCAAAAGCTATGTTGATTTAAATAATTTAAGTGTTCTTGACGAAAGAAATTCTACCACAAGCTATGTTCTTTACTCTTGATAGAGGAGTTATAAGATGGATTCCAAAATTGCAGTCTACTGTGGCTACTTTTGCAATGGAGTTAGAATATACTAAAACCAAATAGGCTAGAAAAGAGGAAATTTGGTTACAAATGTTAGTGGAGGAGCTTATACAAATAGGAGAAGATTGCTATATTTTATGATTAGATGAGCACTTTGTATTTGCTAAAGAATCCTTCATTTTGTCCAAGGACAACACACAGTTGAGTTCAATATCATTTTGTCCAAGAAAAAGTAGAAAAAGAAAGTGTGGATGTTTAAAAAATTCATATTAAAGATAACATGGCGGATATGCTAACAAAGCCAATCAATACTAACAAATTCTTATGGTGTTGATTCTTTATCAGCATAACAAACATATAAGTAGTATGAATAAAAGGAAAAATGACTTTAAGTGGAAGAAATATTGGTAGTAAAGGCACCTTTCTTATCTATTAAAGTTTTGACAATGCATCATTAGACCTTAGAATAGTTGTAGCATCAACTAAGAAAAGATGTGAAAACAACTTTTAAAATATACCAGTGGAATTGTGTAGAAACATAATTTTCCGCTTTAAATGCCCTAGGTATGTATACGATATAGTTTCATATGCCTTAAACTAACCTGATTTTAACTTTGATATATTATAGTTTCAATTTTATTTGTGTATCCTTTTGTAAACAAAAATAAAGAAAGAGTGGAGTGTACTAAAGAGATAGAGATAGGTTTCTCTTAAATATATACTTTTCGTTGTTAATTTTGTCTTATATTAATTCCTTTTTCTTCATTTATTTTCTCATTTAAACTTAGTTACATATTAGGTGCTTCATATTACAACGTCAATGAACTAATGTAAGACACTCTTTAACTAGCTTTTTCTTCTCAAAGTTGTCTTCTTAACTCTTAGAGTCTTTGTTCAATCAATACATCTGAATTGCACATTAAACATATTATCTAGTTTCTAGTTATTACATATTCAATCAACAACTTATCAAAAGATCAACTAAATTTGTCTTCGATAAATGTAAGTATAATACTATACAATTAAAGTATTTTCATCAATAACTTAATCTATATGGACCATTATAATAATGAGGTTTACTAATTCAAAATTTTACTTTTAATTAATAATTGCTCAAATATGAATCAATGATCTGCCTTATTCCAACACAATACATCTGTATAAATACAAGTTTGGTGCCAAATCGGTACACCCAATTATCAGGATATTGAACTAATCAACTTGCCTAAATTAATGGGTCTGTGATACTAACAGAAAATATTTCCTATTCTAAAGGTACGTACAGCTAATGATTTGCAAACTAATTGCTGACAGAATCTGATAGATATAATGCAGATATTCTCGTTTTACCCCCCTTCAAGTTAGTGCATGCAAGTCTTGAATGCCCAACTTGCCTAACAGATAATTAAATTGTTTGGTGCCAAAAGCCTTGTGAAAAGATCTGCGAGTTGGGTGTGGGAAGGAATATAAGAGGGACTGAGATGCCCCTAAACTATTTCATCCCGAACAAAGTGACAATCGACTTTAATGTGCTTCGTGCGTTCATGGAAGACGGGGTTCTTGGCGATATGGAGGGCAGCTTGGTTATCACAGTAGAGGCAAATGGGCATAGTGTGGGAGATGCCAAGGCTAGAGAGAATATCCTTCAGCCATTTTAGCTCACAAGTGGTGTTAGCCATGGAGCGATATTCAGCTTCTGCAAAGGATTTAGAGACAATGTGTTATTTTTTGGTCTTCCAAGAAACCGATGAGTTGCCAAGTTAAATAAACCAACCAGTGAGAGACTTGCGAGTTAGAGGGCAGCTCGCCCAATCTGAGTCACACCAGCCATAGAGGCAAAGGTCACTGTCACGACATAAAAGGATACCCTGCCCTGGGTGTCCCTTCAAGTAATGAACCACGCGCAAGGCAGCATGCCAGTGGTCCTCCCGGGGGGCCTGCATGAATTGAGATAAAATATGAGCACTGTAAGATAGCTCAGGTAGTGTGAAACAAAGGTAAATGAGGTGTCCAACGAGGCGGAGGTATTGGCTAGGATCAGAAAGTAACGGGCCATTTACTAATGCCAAGCGGTGATTTTCTTCCAATGGAGTGGGAGCTGGTTTGGCTCCAAGCAACCCAACTTTCGTTATAATGTCCAAGGCATATTTTCTTTAGCACAGGTAGATACGAGTAGGGGATTGAGCAACTTCCACCCCGAGGAAGTATTTGAGGTGCCCCAAATCCTTCATGTGAAAACAACGATGGAGATAATTTTTAAATTGTTAAATAGTAGTTGTATGATTACCTCCAATGACAAGGTCATCTACATAAACCAACACCACAAGCCACACATCACCTTAATGAAGAGTGAACAATGAGTAGTCTGAATAAGACTGTTGAAAGCTATACTGAACTAAAGCAGCAAAAAGTTTTGCAAACCAACAGTGAGGAGCTTGTCGTAAGCCATAAAGCGATTTACGAAGTTTACACACTGCTCCTAGTTGTGACACTTGGAAACCAGGAGGCAATTTCATGTATACTTCCTCTTCAAGATCACCATGTAGGAAAGCATTATGGACATCCATTTGATGAAGTTCCCAGTCTTTAGCAGCTGCTACAATTAAGATGGTGTGGATAGTGACCATCTTGACCACAGGAGCAAAAATCTCATTGTAATCCAGTCCTTCAACTTGGTGGTTGCTGAGAATGACTAACCGTGCCTTGAATCTCTCAAGACTCCCATCTGAGTGATATTTAATTTTATAAATCCACTTACAACTGAGAGCTTTCTTCCCCGGAGGCAATGTCGCGAGATTCCAAGTGCCATTGTCTTGAAGAGCTTTTACTTCGCGTGCCATTGCCTCCCTCTATCTAGTGTCTTTGACAGCCTCAAAGAAGTGCATAGGTTCTTGTTCTACATGTACAACAACAAGGAAAGTGTAGTGATAGGAAGAAAATTTGTCACAAGATACATAATTGGCCAAAGGATAGGACACACCTGAAGAAACTGACAGAGGGGGAGAGCAGGTTGGTGAGTCATGATGTATCACGGTGTGAGTGACATAGTCTTTGAGTTTCACTGAAGGTTGCTTAATGCACTACCCTCTACCGAGTGGAGTGCTAGGGACAACAGAGGTAGCAGTGGGCACTGTTGTGTCTTCAATCACCAAGGCCGCATCATCGTTAGTGTTAGAACCCCCCTTTTCGGCAGTGGTCGGTGCTGTAGGAAACGTGGGTTCAGAATCTTCAGATGCAATGTTGGGCGCCGCTATATGAGTGTCTAGTGGGGCACCGTGACTACCTTCTGCTTCTTCAATTATATTGTCAACAAATCCTTCAGGGGCCCGCACTTGTGGAATGTGCTCGTCCGCGTCACTAGGTTGAGTGACAAAGGGGAACTCTTCTTTCACAAACTTAACATCACGTGAGATAAAAATAATTCCTTTTTCCAAGTCAAAGAGCTTCCATCCTTTTTGTCTATACGGGTAACCACCAAAGACACATTTTTGTCTTCTACTATCAAATTTATCCCTTCATCGGCTTTGGTTGTGAGCATAACATAGAGGACCGAATACCCGCAAGTGATTATAAGATGGTGGCTTCCCATGTATCATTTCATACGGGGTCTTCCCATCAAAAACTGATGATGGCTTTATATTAATTAAATACCGGGCAGCCAAAATGCATTCTCCCCAGAAGCAAAGAGGAAGTTTTCCTTGAAAGCGTAGTGCTCGTGCAACATTTAAAATGTGTTGATGCTTCGTTTCCACTCTTCCATTTTGTTGAGGAGTCCCTATATATAATGTTTGATGAAGGATTCCATGTTGCATAAAATACTGTTTTAAACACATGAATTCAGTCCCATTGTCACTGTGCACCATTTTTACCCTTTTATTGTACTGTCGTTCAATTAGGGAGAAAAAATTGACCATTGAGCTTGCCACCTAAAAATTGACCATTGAGCTTGCCACCTCTTTCTTTTCTCTCAACAAATATATCCACAAAGCTTGAGAGTAATCATCAACTAAAGTGAGGAAATAAGATGCATTGCAAGTTGATGGGGTTCTATAAGGTCCCCATAAATCACAATGTATTAAATCAAAAATATCTGAGGCTCGAGAATCACTTAAAGGAAAATTTTCTCTCGTTTGTTTCGATCTTTCACATACTTCATTTATTGAAGCACTCACGCTTACAATTGCTACTCAAATTAGGAAGCATTTGAACCACTTTAAAAGACGGATGTCCCATTCTCTTGTGCCAAAGCTCGAGTTGTTTTTCTGCACTAATATGAAAAACCTGCATCCCACGCACACCATGATACAGATAAAGCCCATCTTGCTGCTCACTCGCTCCAATCAGCATCCTCAAAGTGAGGTCTTGCATTACACAAAATTTGTTAGTGAACAACATCAAGCACTGCGCCTCATCTGTTAATTATGACACTGATATCAAATTGCATTTTAATGTTGGCACATATAACACATTTTTTAATCTGAGTCCTTCGTCAAGAACAACATCTCCTTCTTTCTTTGCCAGCACTTGTTCACCATTTGGCAACCCCATCGGGCAACCTCCTATAGTACGCTCCTTGCTGAGATTTCTCAATGTTCTATCATATGGTTAGAGGCACCACTATCTATAATCCACAAGTCACAAACATCCTTATTGGACATCTTTTCATTTTCAATGGTTTTTTGGGAGTTCAACATTTCCAGAATGGCATGCCATTGCTCATTGCTCAGGCCTACCACTTCGCACCTTCCATTCTTTGTTCCTGTATCAATGTGGCTACTTGCAATAACTTGTGTCACATTGGCACGAATCGTGCCACCTCTTCCTCAGCTTCCACCTGTCTTTGATTGGTTCCTTCCAGTCTTCCCCCCTCGTTTCGTGGCCGTTCAACCCACCAATCGGGGTATCCTATGATCTGAAAGCACCCTTTTACATCATGTCCTGGTTTGCCATAGTGATAGCACACCACTGATGTATCCTTCCCCTCACCTCATCCTTTTGGTTTGTATCCCATTTGGATAGCGAGGCCCACAACCATCCCTCTCTATTCCTTTAATTTGGCAATTGACTTCATTCTCTCCTCTTGCACTATGGTTACGTAGACTCGGTTTAGCAAGGGCAAAGGGCCGGTCGCTAAGATATTGGAACGTGCTGTCCCATAGGTCATGTCATCCAGACCTATCAGAAATTGATTAACCTTTTCTTCTTCTCTTCGCTTCTCAAGCTGAGATGCAATGTTACACTTGCATCCTCCACACATACACGTTGGAATCTATTCATAGTTGGCTAACTCGTCCTATAAAATTTTTAGTTTTCCACAGTATGCAACTATGGTCATTCCCTATTGCTTGCACTATGCCAGTTCTACCTTTAATTGCTAAATTCTTGGTCCGTTTATCACTGAGAAATGTTCTTTAATTTCTTCCCACATGTCTTTCGCATTTTCTGCATATGCAATAGTGGAACGCAAACTTGGCTCTATGGTGTTCAGGATCCAAGACACAATCATGGACTGGACTATCCACTAATCTTCTAGTTCTGGTGCATCATTCGATGGTTCCTTGTGAGTTCCATCTATGAACCCCCACTTTCTTCGAGCCCTTAGAGAGATCTTCACAGCTCTAGCCCATTCCTCATAGTTCTCGCCTCGCAGTTGTACCTACGTGATCACGTTTCCAAGGTTGTCACTCGCACTTAGCTCATAGGGTGATGGAGTCTTCTTACTCTTATTCCTTTGAGTTTTCTTGATTTCTTCGTCGTGCTTCTTTTCTTCTGTTCCTGCCATTTTTGCAGAAAAAGTTAGTGCTTTGATACCATGCTCAAATATGAATCAATGATCTGCCTTATTCCAACACAATACATCTATATATATACAAGTTTGGTGCCAAATCGGTGCACCCAATTATTAGGATATTGAGCTAATCAACTTGCCTAAATTAGTGGGTCTATGATACCAACAGAAAATACTTCCTATTCTAAAGATATGTACAGCTAATGATTCGCAACCTAATTGCTGACAGAATCTGATAGATATAATGCTGACATTCTCGTTTTAATAACTCTTGTAGTGTTCATAATTTTCTATTTTAAATGGAGATCATCAAAATTTTCTATACTAAAACCCAACGAAATTTTAACTTAATTTTTAATTTTTTAATATGAATAACGTTAAATTGATCATAGTAACCAAATACGAATATTTATTGCTTTGTCAATAAGTTCTTACCTTTAAATTAGTAATTTTTAGCTGCCAGTAATTTTGTATCTACAAAATATCTTAGCAGATTCCTAAATATTCTAAACACCTACCAGCTATCTTGCATAATCTGGCCAATATCTTGAATATTAATATAAAGTACAAAGTTTTTCCAAATTTCTCTGAAATATCTGTAGAATATATTATTGATATATTTGATAGAATATTATCATCATTTTCTTATAATATACGCCTAACTATATAAATAATCATATATAAAGTAATATAAAATTATTTGTTTTTCTTTACTTTTTATATGGTATCATAGGTAAGGCTTATATATTTAGAAATGATTTTTGTTTTGTATTGATTGAATAAAATTCAAGATTTTATACTGGCAAAAAAATAGCACCAAGTAAAGATATCAATCAGTACGTGCTAAAAAACAAGGAATAAGTTTTAAAAAAAAACTTTAAACCTTAGTGATGTGTCTCCTATGCTCATCTGTGCTACTTTCCACTTCTCTTGTCTAGTCTCCTCCTCTGCCCCTCCTTTTTCGTTTATCCTCTCACTTTAGCTCACTGCTCTTCAGCTCGTCACAACTTATTACCTTTTAGGTCGTCTCCTACTACAACTCTTAGGTCATCTACTCGTCTCTTTACTGCAACCCTCGGGTCTTCTTCCTGATCCCTACCACCACTCCTCGCCACTAGCTTGCAAGTAATCTCATTGCCACTTTTTTGCTTCTCTCCTTACTACCAACTCACTAGTTTTTTCTTGTTTCATTTTTGTTAATTGTTTGAGTTATTTCTTCAAATTCTCGTGGCTTCAAGTTGTTGGACTTAGTTGTTTGAATGTGCGTGAGCTAAATGAAATCATCTAATGGGATAGGAAATCATCAAGTTGTTGGTAACTTATAGCTATAGATTTGTAAATGCTCGATAGGAATGTTACACTTTTTAAAGACATCAAAGAAATTAAAAGAATAATACGATACAATTATGTTGTTTGTTAATAAGTATGAAAAGCATCAGACTTGGCGAAATTGTCACGATTGTGACAAAAGCATCAGACACCCACGATCGTGGCCTTCCTAACACAATCGTGACAGAGAGCTTACACAAGTCACGATCATGGCCTGCATTGTATAGACGCGCAGACACACAGAAAAGTCAAATTTTGATGGTTTTTTTCAAGTCAAAAGGGCTGCTACAAATACATCAAGTATAAAAAGAAGAAGACAAAAGATGGAAGAGGAGCTTTTGATCAGCCACCACAACGAAACACTAAAGGAGAGAACTTTGAGAGATCGAGAAAAAGAAGAAGGAAGAGAGAAGAGGAAGATGACGCAGACTCGACGTGCTTCTCATAATAAGAAGCTTTTCGAAGTCACGGCCTCCCATCATCCATTTGAGTTCTATTTCCTATATATTTCAGTTTTATTTGATTGTAGAATTGGGATATCTAGTTTGATGTTCTATACTCACCTTTGGAATAGTATTTTTGATTAAATGAAATTTGATTGTTTTATGTGTTTATTGAATTAATTGTGGTTTAATTCTGCGCTTCATATCTCGATAATAAACTAAGAGGATGAATTGAGAAAAAATGGTTAAATTGGGCCATTAGAGTTAGGTTATAACATCTCATTACCTACGTTGAGGCTAAAGTAGGAAATATAAAAGATTACTGAGAGATTAGAAATGCATCTTATGTTCATGCATTAGATGATATACACATACATGTGGTTATTGAACTTTTGCACATGAAAATAATTGTACATGCATTCATGGATAATTCCAGGTATAATTGACTTATGATGTGATATTATTGAGAATTGTGAAATTGTTGTATTGAAAATTTAATTGGTGAGTGTATTGGTTAATTTTGAATTTTGGTGAACTTTAGGAATAATTTCCGAAAATGTTGGATATTATTGTACTAGGAAAAATGTCACTTGGCAAGTAAATTGATGTACGAAAAATAGAAATGAGAGTAATTCTATTGAAGAAACTTGTGAGAAGAAGATGACGTTGAAAACTTAGGAGATAATTGTAATGAAAAGATGGGAGTTAATGGAACTAGTTCAAATAGAACTAGTTAGTTTGGGGAAATTGGCTAAGGTCTTAAGAAGTGGACAAGTGTCCAAGTCTAAAGTTAAATTTTCTTAACCTTGAAAAACCAAGTACTGTACTCTTGTCTTCATCTTCCTTATAGCTTCTTTCTCAAGTTTTTTTGTAACATAGAGTTTTTCATAAAAACTCCACCAAAGTTAAACCTTGTTTTCATCTATCTCTTTGCTACTCCTAACTTCGATTTCCTTCTCTTTGCCTTAAGAAAAACTGAAGCTTGCCAACCCCTGAAGTGGTATACGTGAGTTGCATGAAAACTAGAGCTTCTTGAAGTTTTGACGAAGTTGAAGTTTTATCAATTAAGTACATGTAAATCCTTATGAGTTGTTGGTTTATGAGATAAATTTGATGATTTATTGACATTGCATAATCATGGAAATAGTGGCCATTTTCATGAATACTGTGTAAATAAGATGAAAATCTAGATACATTGTCATTTCATATTTGATGATTATTTTGTTACCAGATAGTGTAGAAATGATTTTTGAGCTAGAAAGAACCAGAAAAATATGCACAAGAAGAGTACAAAAATTTGGAAAGTTGATAGAGAAATATATGCTCTGTTTTTCTTTTCACCGTGTACATATGTATATATACGTGAATATCTATGGTGGTTGGAGACATGAATCAAAAATGAGTATAGGGTTAAGATGAAAGGTGAATTAGTGATATATAGATGAGTTAAGATGAAATGCAAGAGTTGATGGAACTGAATAGAAAAAAAATGTGAATTGCAGAACAAGAAGAAGATGCATAACTGATATTTGGTTTTTGATAATTTTGAATAAACTTGTATGTTTAGTTGTATTGTGAATGTGTTATGAATGAGTTGAATGGAAATGGAGTAGAAAGAGTAGAAATGAATTTGAAGTGTCGGATTTAATGAAAGAAGAGAAAAAGACGAGAAGAAGATGAACAGTATGTAGCGAAATGAAGTAAATGAATGTATTTTTTTGATTTTTGATGTTTGATGTTTGATGTTAATTCCTTGGTTTTTGGTATGTTTTGAATATGTTGGGCTGCATAGAAGATGAAATTGGAGAGAATTTGAGAGAAGATAAGTTAGAGAAGTTGATTCAGAATAAAAAAAAGAAAAGAGAAAAAGGTGTTAAAAATTTTGTCTGAAACTTCCATGGTTAAACTGTATTGATCTAGGAAGATTTTGACAAAATTGTCTTCATGAAAGTTGTAGATCTTTCTTTTAGCTTTTTAATGATATAAAGTTTGAAATTGAAAGTTAAGCAGGTTCAAAATGAGGGTGTGCAACTGGAAAGTCGCGATCGCGCTTCACTACTATTCACCGAATGTCGCGATCACGACAAAGCGCAATCGCGACTTTGTAAGTCAATGGCACGATCGTGACTTCTAATGTTGGAGGCTAACGTAACATCCTTCGATCTTTTGGCTATATCTCCTTCTTCTGACCTCCAAATGACATGAGACTTGAACCATTGGACTCATAACACACTAATCTACATCTCCAGCAAAAATCTTAGCTATCAAAAACCCTTTAGGAGAAATTAAGCAAAAAATGTGGGACGGGTCTGAATAAGTGTGCAAGGGCTTGAGTTTTTCTTGCACACCCATGACTCTCTCACACTCATGACTCTTCTCCCTCATTCCCATGAGTGATGATTGCTGGACTGGTTTTTAATTGTCACATCGTGATGCTGTGCTTTATAATAGTTAACTATGACTCAATTTTAAATTGTGTGCCCGAGAGCATTTTGCAAACTGAATAGTCTTGTTTCTTTTTGCCATAATGTCTTCTCTAGACCTCTAAATGACTTGATTCTTGAACCGATAGGTTCTTAACACATTATTCTACCTCTCTATAAAAAATGGTATCATTCTGAACTGATTTGAAAAAGATTGATTAAATGAAAGTAAGGGAATCTGTTGGAATAGTATGAATTGGTATGATTTCACTGAACATGCTTGGGTACTTCGGTTATATCTTGTTCTATAGTCAACCTAATGAGATGATTTTTAATTTGAGTAAACTAGAGACATAGGGCTACAAATTATTTGAAGTAGTAGAATTTTGATTCAGTCTCTAAGACTTTCAATTTCTAGATGGAAGTTGAGTATAGTGTATTGTTTCAGTGTAAAAATAGTCCGAAAAATTTTGGGATAAAAATTTTGGATTACTGAAACAAATTAAATGAGTTTAGTGTCATTAGAAATGTAAGAAATAGGAGAACAATTGTCTAGAAGAGAGTATTGTCGAATTACTTCATTTTCATTGTCTAAAAGATCAAGAAAAGTAGATCCGAAAGTTAGTTTTTGAGAAAAATCTGAAAGTGATATAATGAGAAATGAATTGTGATTTTAATGGTTTTATTAACGTATAAGCCTGAGTACAAATGATACTTAAGTAAGTTTTGATATTGAATTGATTTTTGTGATGAGAATAATGGAAAAATACCCGGGATTGTCATGAACATGCATTGTGTATATTTCATATACATACATGTGCATTAATAAATACTTATAATTGTGCAAATTATGATATATGTATATTACTTGATATAGAGGAGCAACTGGAAGGTCAACATCCAGACGTTGCTAGAACTTCCAGGCATTAGCTTTGGGAGCGACTTGTGAGTAACCTAGACGGTATCACTCAATTAATTGTTGGTTTTATATTATGTTTGACTTATCGAATGAATGTGAATTGATTGTGTTGATTCCGAACAATGAAGGTCCGATGATTGTGACATATGAATGAGTTATTGAAGTGCTACTTATATGTGAATGTGACGGAATAAATGTTACTCAACAATGATGTTAAATGCTGGACCTTGGGTCCGATGAAAATTATGATCTAAATGTGAATGTGCAAGCATGTGATTGGTTGAGATAATGATGTGTGAAGCATTTCAAACACATGAATGCATGTAAGATAAAGGAAGTTGTGACCAGAGTCGCTAGTGAAAAAAAGAGAGCTTAAAGCTCATCATGTGAAAAGAGCCTCAGGTTCAGTTATGAATGTACTCGGTATCCACTAAGAGATATGAGACATAATTTGACACAACTCAGTATCCACTAAGGGCTATGGGCTAGTAAAAAGGCACTCGGTCACAACCACGATAATAAATGAAAGTGAGTCTTACGTGCTTTGCATTTATACTTGATATGTGTATTTTATATGATTGAAATGATTATGGTGATTGTTCTTAAAGTGAAATGTGATATTTCGTGAATATGCAAAGATGTGAATAAATTGTTACGTGTAATGATGTGATGCATAAATTGAGTGAACCATCGATGTTGGTTACCTCATTGAGTTCGCAAAATTCATTGAAATTGTAACGTTGACTTTTCAGGACCGAGAGACGACATTAGCTACTGAGGGATGCTATAAGCAGTGTAGACTTGTATTTTTGGGAAAGAGAAGAAATGGCTCAAAGGTCAGTTAGCTAGGTTTAGACAGATTAGATTGATTTTGTGTATTTCCTCATTCATGTAGCACTTTTTGTATTAGGTTATGATGTTGGACAAGTATGGATATTGAAAGATACATTATAGACATTCGGTTTTCATGAAATGAAATGAGGAAATTTGGTTTAAAATATCGTGACTTTCCTTATGATGTTTTTATAAAAGAATAAAGATAGATGATGCCATATTAAGTGAATGTTGTGATCGAATGTATCGCACCATTATCATAGAATATATACTGGAATGTCCTCCGGGCATCCCGGTATGTACCCTAAGGTAAGGGGGCGCTACATAGGTAATTTAATAGACTAAGAATTAAATCAGGTTGGTAAATTTTGTGTAGAGAGATCACGTATGGGTTTCCAATTGTTTATTAGAGAACTTCAGAACTGATTAGGTTTTAGATAGGTTGTTAATTAAGAGATTACAACTTCCTATAATCTAAGTAGGGTTTATGCTTTTAGGGTTCAGTTATAACCTGAGACAGAGTAATTGACCCTAGGATCATATAGAACTATTAATTCAATAAATCCTAATTGGTTAGGTTAGCATTAAAAATAGATAATTTCCCCTTTCTCTCTTTTGGTTAACTCACTAGGTTGAATTCTAGGGTGTGCTATCATAGTTCAACAAATCAATCAATTTCCATTATTTGTTATTCATTTTTAATCTGAAATTGTTAATCATTCTTCTTTGATTGTTTTCGTTAAGTGTTAATTGTCAATTAATGTTTTGTTATTTGATTTGGTTTGTTTGATTTATTTAGTTCTCGTGTTTAAATTCATTGTCTGTTAAATTTCTGTTTAATAGTTTCTGACCTTAGATTCTAGGATTAGACTAACCTTCCTTGTGGGATTGACACCTTAGGTACTACGTAAACTACCCGTACACTTATGGAATATCGAGGCTAAATATTAAAACTTACTCATAGCGATCAAGTTTTTGGTGTCTTTATTGCGAAGACGATAGTTTAATTCTATAGTTTAAGGCATTTGGTTAGTTTTTACTTTTTATTTTTATTTTTGTTCTTCCTTTTCTATTTTTGAAATCTTGCTCGTACATGATCACAATAGTCACGAGAAATTCGAGTCACGCATATGAAAAATTAGATTTAGATATCACTCGACTAGAACGAATTATTAGGAAAGCTCAGCGTAACGAAGAAGAAGAAATCACGAAGACAACAGTGGCCTAGGAATTTCATCAAGATTTAGACCATAGAGCAAACCAAAGACGTCTGCAGAGGACCCTTATGAACTTTATAAGACCAGGGTTCAATGTCCGCTAGCCAAGGAGTAGTTAGATCACCCGTACAAGCCGCATCATTTGAGATCAAACTAGCTCTCCTAAACATGCTTCAACAAAGCGTGCAATTTTATGGACTAGCAAACGTAGACCCTAACACACACATAGTGAATTTCTTAGATATCTGTGATACCTTTAGGTATTATCAGATGTCGGAAGATACAGTTAGAATTAGGCTCTTTCCCTTTACTCTTAGAGATAGAGCAAAGGTTTGGTACCACTCCCTTAACCCAGCCAATGTTACCGTTTGGGATCAGATAGTCTGTGTCTTTTTAGATAAATATTTTCTCTTGACTAAGACTACTAAGTTCATTAAGGAAATCACCAACTTCCAACAAGGTGATAAGGAATCGATATATGAAGCGTGAGAATAATACAAAGATTTGCAACAGAAGTGCCCACATCACAACTTACCTAAAAAATTTTGTTGCAAACGTTCTATAATGGAGTTACCCCGCACATAAGAGGCACAATCGATGCAACTTCAGGAGGATCATTGATGAGGAAGATAGTGGATGAAGCAAAAGAATTATTAGAAGAGATGGCAAGTAACAGTTGTTTATGGACGAATGAGCGAAGTAGACATACTACTACATTCTATGAACAAAAAGGAATTGTAGCTGTTGATTAGATGACGGAAATGCAAGCGAGGATTGATAACTTGACTCGACAACTCAATAATATGAAGGCTTTGTCCTTAGCTCCAGTGAACTATTTCTCATTGAAGGAAAATTATCCAAAGCAAGTAAATTATATGGGAGCCCAGTCTGGACGAGGAGGGGGAAAAATTCTCTACTCCAACAACTACAACCCTGGGTAGAAGAATCACCCTAACTTCTCTTAGACGAATAATTCTGAAGGACAGTTCAGACCTCAAGAACAATCAGGATTCCAACAAGATAAATCAAACTCAATGGAATCGAAGTTATATAGGATTTTAGATAAGCTTGACACTTTAGATTATGAACAAAAGAAGCTGGAAGGAAAATGAAGGCAAATTTGAACGAGTAACAAAGAACCATGCCTTTTCAATCCACAACCTAGAGGTCCAAGTACACCAATTGTCAAACGCTTTCTCTATGTGAAATTTGGGAAGTTTTCCTATCACTTCAGGAACAAAACCAAGGGAGCAACCAAAGGCTATTATAGTTGGAAGTGGGAAGGAACTTGAACCACTCGCAAAGACATTAAAGAATGTTAAGTCAAAATGACTTTACGTGATTAATAATTTTGATGACAAACAAAAAGAGGATAAATGAAAAGCAGAC